>PVHY01026117.1:0-17651 GCA_004024945.1 Uropsilus gracilis
GAGGAGGCGGGGTGGGGGGGAGCAGAGAGCCTGCGCCCGCCAGAGCCGGGAGGTGCGGGGCGGGCGCGAGAGCGCTCAGGGCTGCTCTCGCCCGAGCGGTGGCGGCTGCAAGACGCTCCCTCTCTGTCGCCTTGGTCCCCTTCGCCCCCTTCGCCGGGGTCGGCCCGGTTGCCTCGCCCGGCCCCCTCTCTCGCCGTCAGCAGCCGTCCTTTCTCCCGTTTTGGCACTTTCCGGTCGAGCCATCCTTCTGGACAAACTTTGATGGAGAATTTCACACCAGGCTGGAAAAATGCCGGTGATGAAGGGATTACTGGCGCCCCAGAACACCTTCCTGGACACCATCGCCACCCGTTTTGACGGAACACGTAAGTCTTGCACTGGGACGAGTCGCTGGTTTTTGTTTTTTGTTTGTTTTTGGGTTTTTTTGGCAGGAGGATTTGTCTCCTGTAGATTACTTTCGCTCCCTCCTTTCCTTTTGCACCGGCGGAGCGAGGTTCTTCCTGTTCTTTTGTGGGGAGAAAATGTTCTTTTCTCCCATGGTTCGGTGTAGTATTATCACTTCAAGGGTGTAGTACCCCCTGACTTACTGATTGATAAGGACTGGACCCCCCCCCCCCCCGAGGAAGACCGGTGCCCTTGTTCACTGAGCGACCTGTATTTTGGTACCTTGATAAAGAATTGGTGATCATTTTTGAGGTGAAAGTGGAAAATTGCCCCTATTCGTGCGGGGCCACCTCATCCTTCTAGAGTTCTAAGGCTCCCTTGAAACGGAGAGTTTGGAATGTCTTTTCCTCGTTGGAGTTTCTTTCCCTGAGGTCTTGCAGATAGGCATGAGTTCCCACCTGAGTTTTAGAAAATACGGATGAAATCAGCATGGCCAAATGTAAGCTTTCTGTAGAATTCTAAGTGTCGTGAGGTTGTTAGGATCTTGGTTCCTACCTTGAAGCCACAATACCATAGCTCTCCTTTCTGAAATGAGCCTAACACCAGACAAGAGATGTTGAGGATGGGGGACCTGGGCGTCCCCAACAAGGCTGAACTGACCGCATGACAAAGTTTTGGCATTTTTTTAGGGCGAGTGTTACTGGACGTGCAGCTTGTTTAAGCTACAGGTTTGAAAAATGCAAAAACCAAGAGAGGGTGTTGTTTGGATGCGTAGAGACTGTTCAGATTCATCTGCAAGTTGCTCTCTTTCAGGACCACGGTCAGTTCTCCGTTTCTTCCCGGGCTCTGAGGCTCTTTATTGGGGAGGGTGGGAATTCCCAGATGGTTTTCACCCTGTAACTTGGAGCCTGTATTCTTATCCCCAACAAATGCTCTCTGTTGGTTTGAGCACGGAAATATCCACGCCTTTCTCCTGACTTAGGTTGCTGTGAATGCTGCCTGTTACACAAGACTCGTAGAAACTCATTTATCCTAAAGACTTTTCCAGTGGTTGATCACCTTTAAAAAAAAAAAAATCGTGACTCTATCTCTCAGTTGTTGATAGGAAAGAGCACATTTAATTCCATTTCCACTCCAGTAGTCTTGATACACACTCTTAAAAAAAAAGTCCAGGAAGAAAGTCCTGGAGTTTTGCTCTTTAGGAATAGTTGGGAAAGTTTATATGAAAGAAAAACGAAACATTTACTTGGTGTCGCTTAATTTTTATTGTTGACGTCTAGTGTAGTCATTGTAGTTAATGTGGCTGTTTAGTCACTTCTAGTTTTATATTTTTTTATCTTTGACTTTCACCATTCTCCCCCTTTAAATATACTAGATATTTTACACAGTATGAGTGTAGTGTAATGCTAACCTTAATTTGTCTTCTATAGACACTAACAAGAAAAGAATGTTATAAAACTTCAAGTCCCTGCCAAAACTTCAAGTTCCCTACCAATACTTCCATCTCTAAATCACCATGCAGAATCACCACTGCTCTCTTTAACCATGCCTGGTTGTAGGTACTGCTACTAATTATTTGAGAAACTGGTCAGTTTTAATGTAGATGTTTATTCTTGAAATTACACATTTAACTCAAAAGGCTTTAACCATTGATTCTCAATCTACCCATTGAAAATGAGGAGATTGGTAAATAGTGGATGTTTATTGTCACATGAAGTTGAATGGAAAGCAATGTGTAGTGAATCATCCCAGCACAGCCATGGAAATTACTGCAGTGTTATATTTAGATATCAGTTGCTAATGAAGGGCATGTTGGATCTTCCGTGTGTAGATACCTTAACACATTTTCTCTCTTTATGGCATGCTAAGTGTAAAAGTGGATAACACTTTTTCTATTTTAACTACACATTAATATTAAAAGATAAAAAACTGTATATTCCACACCCTCATCTGGAAAGAGTGTCATCACATAACAACATTTAAAATTAAAAATAACAACAACAACCTTAACACTGCTGGTGGCTATGCTTGGCCAAGCTTCAGCAGGTCTGGGGGATTCCTGGAAGGAAACACTTTGTATGGATCCATGTGAGATTAATGAAGCAGATTTTAAACTGATGAGAAAGCATAAAGGTTTATTTTGGCAAAATTTTGTTAATGACATTTTATGAATACACCTTGTCCAACACATGCTCCTGAAAGAAAGAGGATCATCATCATGTTGGGTTTTGTTTCACTTACAGGATGGCTTGAACAATTTGAATTTTTGAAAAACATTAAGCAAATTTTTAGGCACAAATTTTGCTACATCTAGAATCTCAAACATAGCATTTCTCTGCTGATACTGATTCTATCTTATCATGCCATCTTTTCTATTTTGACGAATTGTCAGGTGTAATTACTATCCCTGAAATTCATGTCCTGCAATCATCCTCCTCCTGACTTCTTGTAAGAGCCATCCATTTTCTTGTGCCATTTAAAACTGTTTTGAAATTTTTAATTTGTAAAATATCCACCCACCACTTAAAGGTGATGCTAGAAATTAATATTATTATATTCAAAATATAATGTTTGCTTGGTAGCTTTTTATCTTTATTTGTTAGGTATGTTTTATAGTCATAGTTGTTTCTCATTTAATTTTATTTTTGGACAATTCTGATGAAAAGATAAGTGCAAATAAGCAAGTCACACTACTGATTTAACAACCATACAGTATTATTAGTACCGTATTGACTTAATATTCTAATAGAAAATAATAAAGCTTAAAATTTCACCTAAAATTTCTTCCATGAAAGTAGATGACAACCAAAACATATACTTTAGTTGACATTATTATAGGATGACATGAAAGAAGTTAATAATGTATTTTATTACTTGATAATGCTTGATGTTTTGCATAATAGGATTTTTTCCCCCATTTATCATTAAGGAAACAAGCTTTCCTCAGAATTGGAAAACAGTTGTGGACAATTGCAACTTTTTTCTTGTACTATAATTAAAAAAAAAACTATTGAGAAGCATAAATCTTTCTACAAAAGATTAGTCACATGTATTCTAGAAATAAGTTTTTATGGTTTAAGTTCAATTGAAATGTAATGAGAAGTAGAAAAACTAAAATTTATTTATTCCCATTTATAGAGGAAAACAAAGTCCAGTGAATCTTTTGATTTATTACATGTAGCTACACTATAACACACACAGAGACACACCCTAACTCCAAGACTTCTTATAGTTCTTTTTTTCACATAATATATTTTTAAAAATCTTTTGAGTTGACTTTTGCTTTTCATACATGAATATTAATATGGACAAAGGCAAGCGAACATATAGCAGTAAGAGAACATATAAGTACATATTTTTAAACTTAAGGAAAAAAAAAGCTTTTCAGTGTAAATACTTGCCACGGGGTACCATTGAAGACAAACATGATTTTAGAGGATATGAAACTTTCAGAGTAGTATCTGTTTTTAAATCTAAGGGTGCATTAACCTCCATATTCCAAGTTAAAATTTGAACAAAATATTTCTTCCCCTCTTTGGTTATAGAAACAAGATTTAAACCTTAAAGGAAGTTTGTAGTCCAGTGAACTCTAGCAAGGAAATGCCTATCAGAGTCATCAGTGGTTTCAAAACTACTTGCATTTGCAAGTATTTTATGTATTCCTATTAGCTTATTCAAAATGATCCAAGGACATTTGTTAAAATTTGAAACACTTCCCTACCGAGACCATAATGTTCAAATGTTTCTCCATGTTTATAATTCCATAGAAATACATAGATCTTTTAATATTAGAAACAGAGAAAGGAGTCATCCTGGGTAAAAATAAGGTGAACATTGAGATCTTTATTCCTTGCTGAGGTATAGTTGGGTAAATATCATCAAACATGTCTAGTCAAAAAATTTCCTATGGGTTCATTTCCTGTGTGTCTGCCTGTAAACAAGCACTACATGAAGACTTTCAAAGAAGTATCTAGCACTCTAACTTCCTACTAATAGAAGTTTATACAGACCACTTTATTTTATTTTAGCTCTCTCTCTTTTTTCTCTTATTCTTTATGTTTAGGAAGTTAGATCATGTATTGGTTTTCTTTCTGGGAAACCATGGTAAGAAACTATTGAGAGCTTAGGGTTTATTCGCGCATGTTTTCTTTAGGCCACACAGGCAAGTCGAGTCCTGTATTCTGACTGTCACTAGACAACGAGCAAGGCTTCCATTGGGGCTCTGGCCTTAGCTCGAGGCCCTCTCCCCAGCCCATGGGACTGGTGAAGGATTTTGTTCCTTGTTTTATGACTCAGGTCCCCATTTCCTTGCTTGTCAGTCGTAGACTCATCCCAGGAACTAGAGGCTTCCTGGGTTCTGGCCTCTTCCACTAGGTTGTCTTACAGCGTAACATGATTGTTTTTTCATTTTTTAATTGATTATATATATATGTTACATTGTTGTATACCCAAAGTTTCTTCCACCACCTTGTCACCCTCCCTTGATCTATGCTTTAGTTTTGCTGACAGCTTGTTATTTTTACTTGTCTTTTTGTTTGTTTGATTCCCCTATATCCCACATATAGGTGAGATCATCCAGTATTTCTTTTTTTCTTTCTGGCTTTTTTACGCTAGCATGATTCCATCTAGGTTCATCCATGTTATCATAAATGCATCAAATTTGGTTTTTTTAATTGCAAAATAATATTCCATTGTCTAACGCTACAAGTTTTCTGATCTATTTGTCTGTCTTGGGGTGTTTGGGCTGTTTCCATATCCTGGCTATTGTAAATAGTGCTGCAATAAATATCCTAGTACAAGTGACCTTTTGAGTTAGTGTTTTTGTGTTCTTTGAGTACATTCCTAGAAGTGGAATTGCTGGGTTGAATGGTAGTTCCATTTTCAGTAGTTTGAGGGTCCTTCACACAGCTTTCCATAGTGACTGGACCGGTTTTTCATTCCCACCAGTTGTGTAAAAGTCTTCCTTTCTCTTCACATCCACACCAGCACTTGTTGTTGCCCATTTTTGATGTTGCTTTTTTTGTTGTTTGTTGATATAGGCCATTCTTACTGGTGTGAGGTGGTATCTCATTGTGGTTTTGATTTGCATTTCCCTGATTATAAGTGATGTTGAGCATTTTTCCATATGCATTTTGGCCATTTGTATTCCACACAACAACTTTTTAAGAACTATCACCAATAGTTTCTTTCTTTTACTTTTTTCACTCCTACCCTACAGTTCACTCCTACCCTACCATTAGTGGTTTTTTTTTCTCATTATTTTTGCCAGTGAGACTGCAGGCTCTCATTGCCCAGGGTTCCACAGACTCAAGCAATCACCAGCCTCAGCTTCCCACGTAGCTGGGATTACAGGTGCACGCCACCATACCCAGCTATTTTTTTGGAACTAGATCTCACTATGGGCCCCAGGCGAGACTTGAACCATGATCCCTATCCCTGGCTGCTTTATAGGCTGAAGCTCACAGGCACGAGCCACCATGCCCGGCCCCTACCATTAGCTTTGATGAACTCAACATCAACTTCTTATGGATCTTAATCACATCTGTGAAATGCCTTCTAAAATAATTTATCCCATCTATGCTCAAGGGAAAGGGATTAGATGGGATGTGTATAGTATACCAGAGCTTGGAATTCTAAGAACCCTCTTAGAAATCTAGCAAGTTGCTCTTACCTTTTTGTGCTGACAGACACAGCTTGATGTACGCCCATACGCCCATTTTTCTTCTATGAAACAGAGCTACCCAGGAGACTCTGCCTCGCTAGATTCTTTATACTGTGATCTAGATGTTATGTGGGAGATAAAGGAATATTTTCAGAACACAAATCCCAATCTCTTGACAAAGTGGCCTTCCTTTCCAGGTCAGAGCTGTTCCATGGAGTCTGTACAGATATCTTAGTCAATGCTGAATGGGGAATCAGTTCGAGAACATGGCATCTGCATAGAATGATGCCC
The DNA here is from genome assembly GCA_004024945.1 of Uropsilus gracilis. Classification (NCBI taxonomy): domain Eukaryota; kingdom Metazoa; phylum Chordata; class Mammalia; order Eulipotyphla; family Talpidae; genus Uropsilus; species Uropsilus gracilis. The sequence continues at coordinate 6,338 of PVHY01026117.1, forward strand.
AAGCCAGGTCCTGGCACTCAATGGTGACTGGGTAGATTCCACATTATTATTAATTAACTTTCTTAACCAGGCCTGTTTCTGGGACGACTATATGGACTGTTTTATAACAACTATATGGACTGTTTTCCCCCTTCTTTCTCCTGCTTCTAATCATGTTTCAGATTTTAAAACTCCCCACTCTCACACTGACTTAGGTTGCCTGTATCAAACAGACTCATGTTCTTTATTATTAATTTTATTCCTGTCTTACTGGTATGTAGAAAGGGAGAGAGAGAGAGAGAGAGAGAGAGGGAGCGTGGGAGAGGGAATTCTTTATTTGCACGTTTGATTTTGTAGTTGAATTCTTTACCCTGCAAAGAATTTGACACAAGAGGTCCCAATAACTTCCCAGCAATTAAGTACTTGATTTACAGGAATTAGATTTCTCTTCCAGAAATGCAGTTTTTTGATGAATGAGATATACAAATACGAAAAATTTTGTTGAGTAGTCTTTTAAAATATTTTAAAATATCAGATAATTTTATTGATATCATTAAGATAGAGAAAAATGTACTGCTGAGATATTAGTGTATCCCACGATACTTTTTTTCTAGACTCTGGCATTTGTTATCACTGTCACAACTTAGTCATGGCCTGCATTCTCCTGGTAGGAGAAATATATTAAAGGCCCCAAGTTACCAGTTTGGGGATTACTCTAAACCCAAAGTATTCAGGGCAGAGAGGCACTCTCTGAAAGATCTTTATTCATTTCTTTGGTCAATCATATATTCATCAGCCCTGGCAACAAGTAAATATTTGATAATATATACTAGGATCTTTGTCATAAATTTGGTTTGTCTTTCTCTGAAAAAGAGTAATAAATGTATGCACAGATTACCATATTGTGACTGGAAAGGGATGAAAATACAGAAAATTATATATGGAATACCTTTAAGTCAAAGTGCTTTGCCATGTAAGGCCTTTGGAGATGAGGCTGATAAGAGAACTGTGGTATCTTCTATAACTAGTGTAAGCATTTTTCAACCTTCACCTCTTTCAGATGAGAGATGTCAGCCTTGAACTGTGATGTCTCTTCTTTCTACTCACCTCATAATGCTTTTACACTTGAGCAAGTTCCCATAGAATGCAGTGGAACTCATATGTTCTTTACTTCCTTATAAATGTCTGTTGTGCTGGAGCTGACTTCTCGTAGGAAAGGAGAAGATTGATTTTTGACCACAGAGCTGAACACTCTTCTCCAAGGCTGTTCACCCCTGTGTGGTACTATAGAATTATGCCTGTGGAGAAGAAAAAGAATTGAGACTGTGCTAAAATTCAGTCCCTGTGAAGTCGATTGGAGAAATGCCATCAGTCAAGTACAGAATTGCAAATGCTGCAGAGATAGTAGGTTCACCCTGGCAACATATATTTGCTGACATCATCTAAATACTAAGTTTTAAAATGCTTTTGGTTGAACAGAGCCTACAAAGCAAGAAGATGAGACTTTGACTTTACCTACAGCATAGTTCATATTTAGCAACTGGAGCAAATGAATAGCTTTCTCAGTAACTTTGAATAGTCAAATATAGTTCTTGGTTTATAAATTGCCTCAAAGATATATTTTGCTTTTCTTTATAGCTGTTAATGCAACTATCTCTCTTCAACCCTTCCAGATTCACATGTCCCCAAATGAACTAATAATCTTTTCTAGCCTGTGAAAACTATTTGTCGCTCCCTATGTTTTGTGATCCATTATTGGGATTACCGCCCACCTATTTCTCCAATCTAGAAATCTGGGTCTACCTTACCTACCCACACATCTAATTGATTAACATGCAGAGATTTTTTTTTCTTTAGAAATGCCCTCATTTGTCTCCTCCTCTCCTAATTCATTGCTTCTGCTTTAGTCTTTAGTTTGAATCGTCTTTCTTATACACACAAATGCCACCTCACTTACCCAGTTGCTCTGTCTTCAGTCTGCAATGTCAACAGTGATTTTTATTAAAAGCGTTGTGCTCATTGAATCAATCCTTGAAGCCGTCTATTTACTTCCTCTTATCTCTCAGAAAATGTCCACAGTCCTTAGAGTCAGAAGCCCTGAGATGACTCAGCAGTCTTTTCTAACCACTGTCTCCCAGCTGCAGACATACTCACCCTGAATCCCATTATCCATCCAGCTGCCAAGCCTGGCCCTTCTCTTGGACCTGTTTTCTGTAAGCCTCTGAGTAGAGTCAAATGACATTTCCCTTTTGCTTCCATGTTACCTTTTTCAGTCTTTCAGTCAGCTATTGCGTGTGCTCTCATTAGATGCTTTCATTGGTCCACACTCAGCAATCAATTCCTTGAAGCCCTGTGTCATTATTTTGCTCTCCCTTGCTTAGTCGTAAGCTTGGAACCAAGTCTTTGGTCAATACACATTTCTCTAGGTAAAGGAACTTCAAAATCCTTGAAGACTTGAGGTATCTATTAATCATCTTTAGTTCCCTTCATGAATAACTGGTTCTTTTCACTTGTGACTAAGTTTAATTTTGAAAGGCAATTCTAGACTGGCTTCCAGTTCCACCTTTTCACATAATTCAAGTGCTAATTTCTTTTATTAAACTGGAATAATAGGGGCTACCGTTTGGGTATCTACTACAAATGTGTGTGCTTTATCTCTTCTTAATACCAACAGTGCAACCAGGGTTAGGCTGTTTCTCTTTTCATCACAGACTAGGAAACTAAAGCTTAGACTTTTTCTATGTTATCACACAAACCTGTGATTTTTCTACTCTAGTTTGTGATTTTTTTCAACTTCTTCGTACTATCTCTAAAATGTGTTTTTATAGTCAGCATAAACACTGGGGCAACCTGTGATATCATTTCAAGTTTCTACTCTTGCAAAAAAGGAATTTCTGCTTTAAAGTTTCTAGTCATTTTGCGTTCATATGCTGTTTTTTTCTTTTGCTATATTATGCTTTAAGTACATGTCATTTAAAGAATATTTTTAAAGTGGTATTTAAGACTCATATCTAGAACTACTAAATGCATTTACTGTGCAGAGCAGTTTTGCTCATCAAAGAAAATCTTCATCTATTTTTTTAAAAATAAAGGAAACCATTTTCTTTGAGATTTTAGATCTTAGAATTAACTGTCTTCAGAACTTCCCTGTGATTTTTCTGTTGTTGGGCTAATCTCTCTATAGAAAGTATTTTAATTTTGTTCTAGTAAGTCTTTAAGACAGACTTCCTTATTGTCCTTGTCAGTCCAGATGAGTTTCTTATTGTAGTTATTGAACTCAAAGGAAACAGCCCAGAACTCTTGTCAGTCTCTCCATGGTTTACTTGTTTTTTTTAGGGGGAAAAATGCACATAAGAAATTCAGATGGTATCACACTGTCAGTTGCCTGGTTAAACAAGAGACAGACTGTTCTTTTTTGTTTTTGTTTAATTTCTTACGACATCAGTCAACTTGGTTGGTACCCTTGGGAATGCCTCCCCCCAACACTTGACCTCCCTCTCTGGCCGCTCAGACTCCTCTTTTCTTGCTGTTGTTGGTCCATGTTTGGCCCATTGGTCTCTTCCTTTTCTGGGGCAATATCCTCTTCTGTGTAAGGGTCTGTGTTCCTGGGAGACAGTATATTGTGCTGCTTAGATTTCCAGTCTTTGCATCAGTTAGCCAGTCTGTGCTTATTTGGAGTCTACCAATGCCTATTTGTTCTTGCTCTTTATCTCTTCCATTCTAATTTCTGTCCCATTTTGCTGCTTCTTTTCCTCACAATTCTTGCTCTGGCTTCAGGTACCTTGCACCCAGACATTGTCAGTAGAGAAGTTCCTCAGTGGGGGACACGTATCAGCAGATGGTTGGTCTGGCTCATCTCCTCTCCCTTGATTTGCAGCTTTGTTGTGGGGCAGATGCCACCTTTCTGCGGCCTTTCTCCATAGTGGATACATGAGGGGCACCTTGCTCTCTCAGAAAGCATCTCTGAACCCAGGTTTTGGCTCCCAACCCCCAGTGGTGTTATAAGTGTGGTTCTGTGATAGGTCATCTCATCGCTATAAGTGGTCTCGAAGTCTTATATGGAACAGTTCTTCCCATGCTCTTTTTGTTTCCTGCCCAGAAGATGTGTGTCCAGAATCTTTACCCATTCCTCTCACCCATTATGTGTCTGCAGCTGGATTATCAGTGCTTTCCTTGCTCCTGCTGAGGGCTAACTGGAATGGGAGTAAACCAGAGGAGGTGGACATAGAATACTTTTCAGTGTGGTGTCCTGGCTATTCCTTCAGTGGGGAAATAATGTCAGTGATACAATCAGCATACTTTCAATCTTAACATCTGATTACATGTTTTCTCTTTTGATTCTGCAAATGGTAGAAAAGAATGGTGTTTTAGATGACCTTTTCAGTCATCTAAAAATGGGCTTGTCACTCCCAACAAATGTGTGGTTCCAGGTTTTAGAGTATGAAATTAGTCATCACTGGTAATCATTCGGTGTCTCTCTGTACAGTGCTTCCTGTCATGTCGTGTAGTATTGGTTCAGAAAATCCAAGTTTTAAAATTATTTGAAATATGTATAACAGCTACAATTTGCATCGAGCGTTTTTAAATTGGTATTTGAAACTCATCTAGAATTACTAAATGCATTTACTGTGCAAAGTACAGTATAGTTTTGCTGCCTGTATTTTTTAAAACATTAAAAAGAATCCCTATGTCCTTGGGTGTCCCCTTTTATAACATTTTTATGTTATAAAAATATTTTTTGAAAATAATTACTTTGACTTAGATGAAATGAAAGGACTTAAAAACCATTTGCATGGAAATATTTATTATTTTTACTTTTAAAATATAATCTTATCTTAAGTATCCTCAAAAAGAACAAAATTTGGGGAGGGGAGCATGGTATTGCATGTATCCTCTATTTAGAAAAATCTGTTTTGAGTGTACAGGTCTTTCAGTAAATACAGTAAGTCAATTTAAAAAATTTAACACCATTTAAAGAGTTCATTAGATCTCTGTAATTTCAAATTTATTAACTTAATTTATTAAATTATTTCAAATTTATAAAATATACTGTTGGAAAAGTTGCAATTTTATGAACCAAAAATATTAAAAAATATATTTTTTCAAATAATACTAGAAACTTGGAATGAGACAGATATGGTTAAGTACATGACTTAAATATGTGAAAATATGCTGAAAGTAATTTTGTGCTTATTTTATATTTTGGTTCTAGATGCATGTAAATATTATTTTCCATAAGTTGTCATTCAGACTGGTTAAAAAGAAACTTTATAGGTATATTAGCAATAAAATTACTCAAATACTTTAAGAATTACATTATTTTATTATTCAGTACTGATTTTTACTGTTAAAGGAATCCCTTAGTCACTATATATCATTCTCATCTCACAGGAAGTTTTTCGTAGCTTTTTGAAACACACAGCTTTTTGGTCTGCCTCAGGTTGCCAAGAACAAATTTCCTCAGTTAAGCTTATTATATCTTTTTTTTGGCATTGTCTTCTCAGATAGATTGATGGATTTGGGGGAAATTATTCCACAATTTTAATTGCTAATATAAATATTAAAATACATATTCAGTGGTTTGGATAATGAATATCTCTTTAATTTCATATCAAAACAAATCTTAAAATGGAAGTGATCTTGGTCATTTTTGACCTGTGATTGTTCTTAACCTTTTTATTGTTCACACTTTCATTATGAGGAAGCAGAAGACCAAAGAGGTTCAGTATTTTGTCCCAAAGCTAGTAGAGGTGACAGGTGGGCTCTTGCTTTCATTCTTTAATCGTATATTCCATCTTTTTATTTCAACTAACTGATTTTAATTTGAAAGGAGAAGGAAAGAGAATTGACATTTAATAAACAACTATGAACCTAGCGTTGTATTCTCACCAGTATCCTTTTTTTTTTTAATCTCTACAATACAAGGAGGTGTATGTTTTTAATTTCCACAGATGGCTGAGAATTCCCACCTATTCAAGTTTAAAAAGGTTGATTAATTATCAAACTCACGCATTTTGCAAATAGTGAAGCTGGGATGTATACATACGGTTTTAACAATAGCAGTCTGTGTTGAATAAAAAGATGAAATAATTGAATCTAATTGTTAGGCATTTATTTAAATAAGATCTTCGTGGTCACTGTTAAAGATGAAATAATTGAATCTAAATTGTAAGACATTTATTTAAATAAGATCTTCATGGTCACTGTTGACATCACTGAGAAACTTACAAATCATTTTGTGCTATTTAAGAACACACCATCTGGGAAACTCTATTCAGAAAGCAGTCAAGTGGTAATGTTTTACCAAAAATATTTAGAGGATTATCCAGGAATTTCCCTCCCTTGTTAATAAATCCCCAAAGTGCCAGTCTTGCATGAGGAATCGTGACCCACTGGAGTTGCATGTTGCTTGAAAGCTGTGCCTCAGATCTGTAAGTGTGATCATCTTCCAACAGATTCAGAGCTACCTCTAGAATAATATCACCCTTCCTGTCATTTTTAAATGCTCTGGCCAATCATTGGTTGCCTAGGGATGGCAGTGATGTGGAAAGAGGTAGAATGACAAAGGAACATGAAGTAAACTTTGGGAGATGATGGATATTGGTCAATGACTTGATCATGATGATGGTGTTTTACATGTATACATCTAATAAATTATCAAATTATACATTCTCAGTATGTGCTTTTGTGGATGAATTAATTATATTTTAACAAAGCTGTTCAAAATGCTTTCTTGAATGGTTGAGGGTAGAGTTATATCTCCAAATCCTAAGAGTGGTACATTGTGTACATTAGGTCTTAACTGTCTCTCAACCTCTGAAAAAGCAGCCTTTTTTGGTATATTGCTAGTTGTGCTAATACAGTGAACATATTAAAATGAATAATAGGAAATTATTTTAACAGTGAAATCATGTTCTAGCTAATGTTGACAATTTTGGCAATGGTATAAATTTGCTATATTATTTATTTTTCATGTTATTTATTTATTTGCTATATTATTTGTCTACTGATAATTTTAACTTAAATGTTGGGGGTGACCTGGATTCAGGTGACCTGGATGCAGGAGTGAACTTAACCAAGTTGCTCTGAGATCTTAGTTAGAGTTGACTGACATATGTGAATTTTTATAGATTCTGCTTCTGTTTGAACTTGGCCACAGAAACTTAACTGGGGATATTTCTACCCCATTTGTCACTTGTTCTATGCTGACCCAACCACTATTCCTTCTTGATGACAGAGATGGAGCGAAATCAGTTCAATAATAGAAACAATTCTGAAGACTTTGAAATTGAAAAGATTTGCATGATAGAAGTGTAGAAGCATTGAAGCAATGTTGCTTTTGCTAATGTAGATGTGTCCTGGATAATTAAAAATTTTCTTTGTAAATCAAAAAATCTGGTAGATTTTCCCCTATTCCTTCAAAAGAAAATCATATGCATTGATTATTCTCAGACCTGAATATGATTCCTTTTTCCCCCTTGAAATAAAATGTGCCTGAATTATTATTTTAAAGAACTTTCCACAAGTTATTGTCCTCTTGTTAAGTTGAAAATATTCAAGGCAGGAGAGGCCCAAAAATGAATGGAAATCTAATTATTATACCAGAATTCTACATTTTTCTATACTTATTAGTAGAAAATAAATGTTGTTCTTTTTGTTTTTCTTTTTTTTTGATAGGGAAAAATTCCCATGCATCTGTAAGAAATAATGCAGAGAGAGCCCATGTACCCTTCATTCAGTTTTCCTGAACGGTTATGTCTTTAAAACTATAGTGCAGTAGACAATATCACAACCAAGAAATCTTCCACCTTTGGAAGATTTGACCAGTTTTTCATTATTCTTTTGGGTGTGTGTGTTTAGTCTTGTACAATTTTATCACACTTGTATGTTTGTGGAACAACCACCACAGTGGTGGCAGAGAATAATTTTATCACAAGGGTCCTTTGATAACCACAGCCTCCCCCCCCAAAAAAAAAATACCTGGCAACCGCTAATCTATTCTTCATCTCAGTAATTCTGTTATTTTAAGAACATTATAAATAAAAATAATAGAGTAAATACTTTATGAGATTGACTTTTTTTATTCAACATTATTTCCTTGATGTTCTTCCACATTAATACTTCTGTTAATAATTAATTTTTTATTGCTGAATGGTATTCCATCCACTCATTGGTGAACTTGTTTTCTCTTTTGAAAACTGTATGAAAGGGACTCTCAGAACTTGCAACTTTAACAGACTAAGATGATTTGTTTGAATACATGTTTCATGCTTTGAAAAATGTTGAGACACCCCCCAAAAGCAAAAGACTTAACAACTATAAACCTTAAAAAGAAATTTTATGAACTGCCTCCATATTTGAGGTTAACTCCAGTCACACATCAACCATTTTCAAAGAGGAAGGATGAAGAATAACAGCTTTCATGCAAGTGTTTAAAGGAGGTGCCTCATTAACAAGTTTCCTCAGAAAAACCTGTGGAGATGCTAAAATCTCATCTCTCAAATAAAAAAAAATAAGTATAATAATGATCAGGTCAAAGATTTAACTAACTGAAGGAATTACCTCAGAACAGGCTTTTAACCTATCTCTTAGCACCTGAAGGACCTGGTATGAACCTAATTCTCTTTACCATCCTGCCTTCCATCCTCTCAGCACCAAGTTCTACTATTTTGCACAGGAACCTTTACTTTGAAAAATGAGTTTTGTCTCTGAAAAGAAAATTTGGAAATAGAATTGTCACCTAAACGTTATGTACTTTGTAATTGCTTCACTGAATAACCCCCTTTCTGCCAACTTGCTGCTGCTTCACACCCATTCTTACCAAATCAATCCTTTCCTTCCACTTGGGTGAATCTAGGCCAAGTTCTGTGACATTTCAGTCAATCTTAGTAATGAGATGATCTTTTGGTACTGTAGTTTTACTTAAAGATCCTGTGCAATATAACAGTTGGTTTCTGTTCTTCCTCTGACATGTCAGCGTCTTCCTTCCCCCAGCAGAGTTGCAGTTAGAAGAATAAGAGACTTGGGAAATATTGTGAAACGGATTGTATTGCCTCCACTCTAGGTTTCAGGATTCTCAAAGTCAAATATTCGGTCTTCCTTAAGCAATTCCTTAAGCAAAGTTACAGGTTCTTGTGACAGACACTTTAAGATGGTATTCTTGATCATCTAGTCTATTTCTTATTCTTCCTTGTTCTAATTTCCATAGCTATGTATTTATTTTTATAAATTAAGTATATTTGGTGAGCCACATGAATAACATCTTTTTGTAATATGTCATCATATAAATGGCATATAAATAATCATAAGTTTTAATAAATCTGTTTTTTGTTTTTATTTACTGAGACGCTTCCTCACTGGCTCAGAATTTTTTAGGCAAAATTATGTCTTGGATAGGATATGGTTGATGCTTTTTGCTCCAATTTATTTATTTCTGTGTATCTGTTTATGTTGCTCTGATTAGAGAGGCAAAAGATAAAATTCAGGAAAAATAAGAATGATCCTTGCTTCTGACATATTTTTTAAGTTGTCATTTGTTAAGTTTGATGCAAAAGACAGATGAACTGGCTTTTCTGCAGTTCTTTCTTATTATTTAAGTAGATATTCAGTAGCTTGAGTCTACAAATAAATGAGGTTATTAGGAGCCAGATGCTTTAGTGACAGATCTGCTCTTCTGATTAGTAAATTCAAGTAAATGGTTTCATGTAAACTTTTAAGTTAATGCCTATGATGTTTTTTGCAGTGAGCAAGGAAATGTGCTAATTGCTTCCTTTGCTGAGTTTAGATAAAATGACAAATACCCCATTAATCTGTGTGAGACCCTGGTGGTCAATGAGTTTTTGAAATCTATAATAATAATGATTTGCTTTGTTGGTGTGTTGGTGTTAGTGTTGGTGTTCTGGGGTTGGTGAACTGTTGTATTTTCTCTGCTCAGTAGGTTGTGAGGAGCCTCATGAACTTGACAGTGTTGTACACAGAATTTGCCAGGGGAAATCATCTCATCTGAGTATAGCAATTTCCTTTCTCAGTCATCTAGGAGAGAGTAGGTAAGGCTTCTGATCTTTGTAGATAGTCACTGCTTATTAATGGAACTTCTAGATCTTTCTTCTTCCATTCCTGCTAGCTGTTACTTTAGTTATGGAGAGAATGATCCTGCTTGGGTTGGACAAATAACAAAAGAGCAGTATTATTGTAAGTAATTAGAGAACTCAGACAAACAGATAGGCCATCATCATACTCACTATGGTGTTACAGTATTATTGTATTGTTGCTTATGTACTTACCTCCCACACAGGATTGTCTTTCATTAGGAATGTCTCTCCAGTGTCTTGCAAAGTACCAAAACATGGCATATATACAAAAAAAGAAAAAGAAAAAAATTAAAAATTAATTTGAATTTATCAGATTAATCAGATAATTAAAATTAATCAGATGTGTTAGAAACAAGAATTGTATGTGTTTTCTTTTTTTCTTTTTTAATTGATTGCACATGTATATAGTTTTTACATGGTTGTATACCCTGAGGTTCTCCTACTACCTTGTCATCCATGAGCCATCTTCTCAATCTTGTGTGCTCATCCCTCCCCTGTTTTCACCCTCACTCCCACTCCCTTACTTTATGCTTTAGGTCTACTGTCAGTTTGTTCATTTTAAACTTTTCTTGTCCTTTTGTTTGTTTTCCTTATATCCTGCATATAGGTGAGATCACGCGATATTTATCTTTTTCTTTCTGATTTATTTCTGCTAGCATGATCCCTTCTAGTTTCATTCATGCTATCACAAATGCATCAAATTTAGCTTTTTTGATTGCTGAATAATATTACATTGTCTAAATATACCACAGTGTTCTGATCCATTTGTCTGTTTTGGGACATTTGAGTTGTTTCCATATTCTGTCTATTGTAAATAGTGCTGCAATAAACATCCGAATACAGGTATCTTTTTGAATTAGCATTTTGGTGCCCTTTGGATAGATTCCCAGAAGTAGAATTGCTGGATTGAATGGTGGGTCCATTTCTGGTTGTTTGGGGGTCCTCTACCTAGCTTTTCATAGTGGGTGGACCAGTTTGCATTCCCGCCAGCAGTGTAAAAGTGTTCCTATTCTCCACATGTATGCCAGCACTTGTTGCCTTTTTTTAAAAAATATAGGCCATTTTTACCAGTGTAAGGTGATATCTCATTGTGGTTTTGATTTGCATTTCCCTGATTATTACACAAAGAAAATTATAAAACATTAAAAGAAATAGAAGACATAAAGAAGTGGAAAAACATCCCCTGCTCATGAATTAGAAGAATTAGCATTGTCAAAATGGCTATTCTACCAAAAGCAATATAC
>PVHY01026118.1:0-17650 GCA_004024945.1 Uropsilus gracilis
AGCACACACTGTTTGTTTGCTGATTTGAGACAATCACAAGTCAAGGCAACATTAACATTGTAGGACCTTTGGAGTCAGAGTCTAGGATGTGTTCATGGTATGGCAGTCAGGCTAGGGGTGGATGCAGAAGAGTAGGGGAGATTTGGAAGGAGGGACAACAGCTGGTTTTTCATCCTGTGGCACAGCTTGTCGTTTCAGTTGGAGAGCATACAGGACAGGACTTGACAGAACAAGGCAGCCACTCCCTTGAGCAGCACTCATGATAAGCAGGAGAACTGGGTCTCCTTAAATGTAGAAGCCAAAGGTGGCCAGTGAGCTGCAGGTTGACAGATGGAGCTGGCAATTTCTGAAGGGTCTATGGTAGCAAAGTCGATGGATCATTTCGCCATCAGTCGGAAAATCACCGTGAGTCTGAGCGGATGTCAGGCAGTCTTTGGTTCCTATCCTGATTGGCGTTCATCTTGACATAACCTGGTGTACCATATAGATTCAAGTGGTCTAGGTGTGCGCTACTTATGGATGGGAGAGTGAGTCATCGCTTGAGATATACGAAAATCACGTGGTGATGGATTATTTTCCAAGGTGGGAAGGGAGTAGGTACTTATTTAGTTATCTGACTCTATGGCTGTAAAGCTAAATGGAAAGGGTGCTTAGGTGTTCTAGCTCCGAGGTCAGGAGAGGGACATGAGAAGGAGAGCATCCTCTACAGCTCTGGCGTCTGCACAACTGGGTGGCTGGACCAACCTGAGGCTGCTCACGTCCCAAGTTTTCTTTGGTTGTACCTAAGCATAATGAATACAGCCCAGAAGCAGTGTTCTTTAGGATCCCTTCGTCTTTCCGTCAAAACTGCACATCAAGAATTGTCTGCGTGCTGAATGGCTAGGATTGAGGAGCACTGTGTCTGTCCTTTGGACAGAAGGGGCAAATCAACGTGTTGGATAGATTCTTTCTCACTTCTAGAAACAGGATTTGTTGCTGTCAGCTGGGTGTGGAGCTGGAGTTCATCTCTACTGCATGGTAGTCAGCCTGGGGGAATGATCAATTCGAAACGAGCTGTTTCCTCCTCCACTACTGGTCTGTACTGTCATTTGCCTCTTCAGGTTTGGGTGGATCAGAAGAGCAAAGCTTTGAGTTGAAAAAAGTCAATGTGTCATGAGTTGGACACTTACCATTAGCGTGATTTTCCATCATTTTCTGATTCTGGAGATGAGAGAGATATAGGAATTTCAATGAGATTGCATGTTCTCTGCCATACCTCAAAATTGGCTTTATTCCATCCCCTATTCACACTTCAATATGTAGTTTCATTAGAGTAACCCTGGCCAATATTGGAAAAGGGCACACTTGGAATTGTTCACCTAGGTAATTGCATATGTTCACAGAAAAATGCCAAGTAAGGGGACAACTGACAATCCTTGATAGATTAATCACAGCACACATCGTTTCTTTCCTCATTTGGGACAATCAGAAGTCATGGCAACAGTTACATTTCTAGGACCTCTGGATTTAGAGCCTCAGGATGTGTTTATGGCAGTGAGGCTAGGTGTGGATGCAGAAGAGTAGGGGAAACTAGGAACGAGGGACAACAGCTGTTTTTTAATACTGTGGCAGAGCTAATTGGTTCAGATGGAAAGCATACAGGATAGGACTTCACAGAACAAGGAGGCCACTCCCTTGAGCAGCATTCTGTGAATACTCATGAGAGATGGGTTTCCTTAAGCGTAGAATCCAATGTGGCCAGTGAGCTGCAGGTTAAGAGATGGAGCTGGCGATTTCTGAAGGGTCTATGATAGGAAAGTCGATGGCTTATTTTGCCATCATCTGGAAAATATCTGTGAGCCTGAGTGGATGTCAAGCACCTTTTTGTATCTATCTTGTTTTAATTTCATTTTAACATACCCCCATGTACCATATAGATTCAAGTGCTGTAGGTGTGCATTACCTACGGACAGGAGGGTGACACAGCACCTGGGATATACAAAAATCACATGGTGATGGATTATTTTCCAAGTTCGGAAGGGAAAAGGTAGGTTATTTAGTTCTCTGGCTATATGATTTAAAGCTAAAAGGAAACATTGCTAAGAGTGTTCTAACTCCAGAGGTCAGAAGAGGAACTTGAGAAGGAGAGTATCCTCTAGAACTCTGGCATCTGTACAAACAGATGGCTGGTGGCTGGACCAACCTGAGGCTTCTCACATCCCAAGATTTCCTGGTTCTGTGTCTTAAATAATGAATACAGCCCAGAAGAAGTGTTCTTTAGGATCCCTTCATCTTTCCGTCAAAACTGCACATCAAGAATTGTCTGTGTGAACTGAATGGTTCGGATTGAGGAGCACTGTGTCTGTCCTTTGGACAGAAGGGGCAAATCAACGTGTTGAATAGATTCTTTCTCACTTCTAGAAACAGGAGTTGTTGCTGTCAGCTGGGTGTGGAGCTGGAGTTGATCTCTACTTCACGGTAGTCAGCCTGGGGGAATGATCAATTCGAAATGAGCTGTTTCCTCCTCCACTACTGGTCTTTTCTGTCATTTGCCTACTCAGGTCTGGGATGACCAGGAGAGCAGAGGTTCGAGTTCGAAAATATGCTTTGTGCCACGAGGAAGACACTTACCAGACGGGTTATTTGGCTGGTTGATTGCTTCGGGAGCTGAGGGACAAAGAGGGATTTCAATGAGATTGTACGTCACTGCCATCCTCCCCACAATTGTCTTCCTGCTGTCCTCCACTCACACTGCAAAATGTGGTTTTATGGAGTAACCCTGGCTTATATTGGAAAAGAGCACACTTGTAACCGATCACCTAATCAATTGCTGATGTTCACAGCGAAATGCCAAGCAGTGGGACAACGGAAAATTCTTGATAAACTAATAACAACACACATCGTTTGTTTCCTGATTTAGGACAATCAGAACTCATGGTGACATTAACATTTCTAGGACCTTTGGATTCAGAGTCTCGGGACGTGTTTATGGCAGTCCCGCTTGGTGTGGATGCAGAAGATTAGGGGAGATTAGTAAGGAGGTACAGCGGCTGGTTTTTAAGCTGCGGTACAGCTTATTGGTTCAGATGGAAGGCATACCGGACAGGACTTGACAGAACAAGGGGGCCACTCTCTTTAGCAGCACTCTGTGAATACACAGGAGAGCTGGGTCTCCTGAAGCGTAGAAGTCAAATGCGGCCAGTAGCTGCAGGTTGACAGATGGAGCTGGCAATTTCTGAAGGGTTTATGGTAGGTAAGTTGATGGACTATTCCGCCATCAATTAGCAAATCACCATGAGTCTGTGTGGATGTCAGGTCATTTTTTGCACCTGTCCTCTTTTATGTTCTTTTTAGCATAACCCGGTGTACCATCTGAGATTCTAGTGCTCCTGGTGTGCACTTTGGAGGGATTGGAGAGTCAGTTAGCACCTGGGATATGATAATCTAGAGGTATTGGATTATTTTGCAAGTTTGATAGCGAGAAGGTAGGGTGTTTAGTTCTTAGGCTATATGGTTTTAAACATCAGAGAATCAATGCTAATGAGTGTTCTAGGTCCAAAGGATAAGCTATGAACTTGAGAAAGAGAGCATTCCTTGGAATTCTGGTGTCTGTTACAACAGGTTGCTAGACCGAGTTAATGCTTCTCGGAACCCAAGTTTGCTCTTGGTTCTCCTTCTGAGTAACACTAAATTAGCATGGATGTACTGTTATTTAGGGTCCCTCAGACTCAGTCGAAAATCATGTAAGTTTTGTGCCTGGGAACTGGATGATCAGGATTGAGGAGCAATGTGTTCTCATTTCCGTAGAAGGGGCAAACCAAAGTGTCTGGATGGATTATTTCACACATCTGTAAATAGGAGGGTTTGCTGTCAACTGGGTTGGAGCTCGAGTTCATCTCTACTGCATGGTAGTCAGCCTGGGTAAGGTGATCAATTTTAATTGATCTGTTTCCTCTTACACTGCTGGTCTGTTTTGTCATTTGCCTAATCAGGTGTAGAGGTTAGGCAGGAGAGCAGAGTTGAAAAATATGCATTGAGTTGAAAAACATGCATTGTGTCACGAGAAAAACAATTACCCCTGGGGTTTCCATGCTGGTTGTCTGATTCTCAAGCTGAGAAAGAGGGATTTCAGTGCTCATGTGATCACTGCCATCTTGCCCCTGCCACCCCTGCTTACACTGCAATATGTGGTTTCATCAAAGTAACCCTGCCCGATATTGGAAAAGGGCACACTTGTACCTGTTAACCTAGGCATTTGTAGATGTTCACAGAGAAATGGCAAGTAATGGCACAACTGAAAATCCTTCATAAAAATAACAGCACACATCTTTTGTTTCCTAATTTAGGACAAGCAAACCTCATGTCGACATTAACATTTCAAGGACCTTTGGATTCAGAGTCTCAAAACGTGTTCAGCGGCAGTCCGGCTAGGTATGAATGCAGAACTCTAGGTGAGTTTAGTAAGGAGGGTCACCAACTCCTTTTTAATCCTATGGCACAAAGTTATCGGTTCAGTGGAAATCTCTCAGGACAGGATTTGACAGAACAAAGAGGCACCTTCCTTGAGCAGCGCTTAGTGTATACCCAGGAGAACTTGGTCCCATTAAGCATAGAAGCAGAAGGTGGCCAGTGAGCTGCAGGTTGACAGATGGAACTGGTAATTTCTGAAGTATCCATGAATGGAAAGTCAACAGAGTATTCTGCCATCAGTTGGAAAATCACCGTGAGTCTGGGTGCATGCCAGGTACATTATGGGACCTATCCTGTTTTACATGCATTTTAAAATAACGGGACACCATAGAAGCTTCAAATGCTCTAGGTCTGCACTACGGTGGGACTGGAAAGTGAGTCAGTGTTTGGGATATTTGATAATCCCAAGGTAATGGATTATTTGCAAGCTCAGAAGGGAGATGGTAGGGTATTTATTTCTTAGGCTATATGGTTGTGAACTCTGGTGTCTGTAAAACAGGGTTGCTAGACCAACTTGATGCATATCACACCCCAAATTTTCTCTTGGTCTTAGTGCGAGCAAAATAAATACAGCCCAGATGCAGTGTTCATTAGGATCCCTTTGACTTTCTGTCAAAATTGCACATCAAGAATTGTCTGCTTGAACTGAATGGTTAGGACTGAGGAGCACTGTGTCTTTCCTTTGGACAGAAGGGGCAAATCAATGTGTTGGATAGATTCTTTCACACATCTAGAAATAGGAGGGTTTGTTGTCAGCTGGGTGTGGAGCTGGAAATCATCTCTACTGCATGGTAGTCAGCCTGGGGGAGATGATCAATTCAAAATGAATTGGTTCCTCCTCCACTACTGGTCTTTTCTGTCATTTGCCTAATCAGGTCTGGGAGAACCAGGAGAGCAGATGTTTGAGTTGAAAACTTGGATTGTGTAATGAGGAAGACACTTAACAGTGGGGACTGTTGGCTGTTATTCTGATTCTGGAATTGAAAGAAAGAGGGATTTCAGGTGAGATTGTATGTTCACTAAATCCACCCCAAAATTGGCTTCCTGCTGTCCCTCACTCACATTGCAATATGTGGTTTCATTAGAGTAAACTTGTTGATATTGGAAAACGGCACACTTGTCCCTGTTAACGTAGGCATTTGCAGAGGTTCGTAATAAAATGCGAAGCATTGGTACAACTGAAAATCTCGATAAATTAATAGCAGCACACATCTTTTCTTTCCTGATTTAGGACAATCAGATTTCATGGTGACATTAACACTTCTAGGACCTTTGGATTCAGAGTTTCAGGAGGTGGTTAGCGGCTGTCAGGCTGGGTGTGGATGCAAAACTGTAGGATGAAATTAGTAAGGAGGATCAACAACTCTTCTTTAATCCCATGGCATACACTCTTTTTTTTTTTAGATGGAAAGCATACAGGACAGGACTTAACAGAACAAAGAGGCAACTTCTTTAAGCAGTGATCAGTGAATATCCATGATATTTGGGTCTCCAAGCACAGAAGCAAAGGTTGCCATTGAGCTGCAATCTGACAGATGCAGCTGGAATTTCTGAAGGGTGTATGGTAGGAAATCAATTGAGTATTCCATCATTAATTAGAAAATCACCATGTCAGAGTGGTGTCAGGTAACTTTTGGTACCTATCCTGTTTTATGTGCATTTTATGATAACCTGGTGCACCATAGGAAATTCAAATGCTCTAGTTTTGAACTACGAGGGACTTGAGAGTGATTTAGTGCCTGGGATATATGATAATCTTGTGGTAAAGGATTATTTTGCAAGCTTGATAGGGATGGTAGGGTATTTAGTTCTTAGGCTATATCATTGTAAACTACAGAGAAACAATGCTAATGAGTGTTCTCACTCCAAAGGATAAGAGATGAACTTTGAGAAAGAGAGCATCCCCTGGAATTCTGGTGTCTGTAACAAAGGGGTTGCTAGACCAACCTGATGTTTTCACATCCCAAGTTTGCTCTGGTTCTGTGTCTGAGCAACACATGCAAAAAAGGCCCTGAAGTACTGTTATTTATGGATCCTCAGACTATGTCAAAATTGCACATAAGTTATTATCTGTGTGAACTGAATGGTCAGGATTGAGAGCTCTATTTTCATCATTTCTGTAGAAGGGGCAAGTCAAAGTGTCTGGATAGATTCTTTCACACATCTAGAAATAGGAGGGATTGCTGTCATCTGGGTGTGGAGCTGGAGTTCAACTCCACTGCATGGTAGTAAGCCTGGGAGAGGTGATCAATTCAAAATGAACTGTTTCCTCTTTCACTACTGGTCTGTTCTGTCATTTGCCTAGTCAGGTCTGCAGATTAGGCAGGACAGCAGAGGTTTGAGTTGAAAAACCTGGATTGTGTCATGAGGAAGACACTTACCATTGGGGTTTTCTCGCTGCCTTCTGATTCTGGAGGTGAGAGAGAAAGAAGGATTTCACGTGAGATTGTGGTTCACTGCCATCCTCCCCAAAACTGGCTTCCTGCCTTCCCTCACTCACACTGCAATATGTACTTTCATAAGAGTAACCCTGATCGATGTTGGAAAATGCACACTTGTACTTGTTTACCTAGGCAATTGTAGATGTTCACAGCGAAAATCCAAGTAATGGGACAACTGAAAATTCCTGATAAATTAATAATAGCACTTATATTTTGTATCCTGATTTAGGACAATCTGGCCTCATGGTGACTTTAACATTTCAAAGACCCGTGGATTCAGAGGCTCAGGATGTGTTTATGGCAGTCAGGCTAGGTATGGATGGAGGCCTGTAGGTTAGATTAGTAAAGAGGGCCAAAAATTCCTTTTAAGGCTATGGCACAAGCTTAGCAATTCAGATGGCAAGCATACAGCACAGGATTTGACAGGACAAAGAGGTGCCATACTGGAAGGGCACTCAGTGAATACCCACAAGAACTGGATCCCCTTTAGGATAGAAGTGAATTGGGCAGTGATTTGCAGGTTGACAGATGCAGCTGGCAATTTCTGAAGGATCTATGGTAGGAAAGTCAATGGACTTTTCTGCCATTTGTTCGCAAGTCACCATGAGTCTGATTGAATGTCAGGTCCCCTGTGGTACCGCTCCTATTTATGTTCATTATGAGATAACCTGTGCACCACAGGAGATTCAAGTTCTCTAATTGTGCTCAATGGAGGCACTGGAGTGGGTATCAATGCCTGGGATATATGATAAGCCTGTGGTGATAGACTATTTTGCAAGTTTGCAAGGGAAAAGATAGGGTATTTAGTTTTTTTGTCAATTTTGGTTGTAAAATTAGGGATACGATGCTAAGGAGTATTCTAGTTCCAAAGGACAGGCAAAGAAATTGAGATAGACAGCCTCCTCTAGAATTCTGGTGTTTGTAACAATGGGGTTATTAGACAACCTGATGCTTATCACATCCCAAGTTTGCTCACGGTTCTGAGTCTGAGTAAAATGAAAATAGCCCAGAAGTAGTGTTAATAGGGTCTCTCAGACTCTCTGTCGAAATGCACAGATTTATTGTCCTGTGAACTGAATGGTCAGGATTGAGGAGAAGTTTCTCTGTCATTTCTGCAGAAAGGGAAAATCATAGTGTCTAAATAGATTCACACTTCTAGAAATAGGAGGGTTTGCTGTCAGCTGGGTGTGGAGATGGATTTGATCTCTACTCTATGGAAGTCAGCCTGTAGATGTGATCATCATGAAATGATCAGTGTCCATCTCATACAAATGGTCTTTTCTGAAATTTGCCTAATCAAGTCTAGGAGACCCAGGAGGTCAGAGGCTTGAGTTGAAAAATGGAGACTGTGCCACGAGGTGGACATTTACCATTGGGTTTTTTCTAGCTGGTTTGCTGTCTGGAGTTTAGAGAGAAAAAGGGTTTTCAAGTGAGATTACGTGTTCACTGACATCTGCCCCAAAATTTGCTCTTGCCGTCTCCCATTCACACTGCAATCTGTGGTTTCATCAGAGTAACCCTGGCCAATATTGGAAAATGGCACACTTGTACTTTTGATCTAGGCATTGCAGATGTTCACAGCGAAATGACAAGTTATTAGACAACTGAAAATTTGATAAAGTAAATAAAAGCACACATCTTTTTTTTCCTGATTCAGAACAATCAGACCTCATGGCAACATTAACATTTCTAGGACCTTTGGATTCAGAGTGTAAGGACGTGTTTCATGGCAGTCAGACCAGGTGTGCATGTAGACCTGCAGATGAGATTAGTAAGGAGGGCCAGTATTTCCTTCTTATGTCTATGGCACAACTTACTATTTCAGATGGAACACATAGAGGGCAGGATTTGACAGAACAAAGGGGGACCTTCCTTGATTGGTGTTCAGTGAATACCCATGAGAAATGGGTCCCCTTAAGCGTAGAAGCCAAAAGTGGCCAGTGAACTGTAATTTGATAGAGGCATCTGCCAGTTTCTGAAGAGTCTATGGTAGGAAAATCAATGGACTATTCTCCCTTTAATTAACAAGTCACTTTGCATCTTATTAAATGTCAGGTGCCCTGTGGTACAACTTCTATTTTACATTCATTTTGACATCATCCTGAGCACCTTAAGAGATTGAAGTGCTCTCTGTGTGCACTATGGAGGGACCGGAGAATGTGTCTGTGCTTGAGATATATGATGATCCCATTGCAATGGATTATTTTGCAAGCTCAGATTTGAGAAGTTAGGGTACTTAGTTTTTTGGCTGTATGACTGTAAATCTACAGGGAAATGATGCTAAGGAGATTTCTAGCTGCCAAAGGACAGGAGAGCAACTTGAGAAGGAGAGCATACTGAGAATTCTCGTGTCTGTTACAAAGGGTTTGATAGACCAACCTGATGCCAATGCATCTGTAGTTTGTTCCTTGGTTCTGGTCTCTAGCAAAATGGATTTAGCCCAGAAGTAGTGCTGCTTAGTGTCAATCAGCCTGTCTTTTGAAATTGCACATCAGATACTGTCCCTGTGTATTGAAACGTCAGGATTGAAGAGTACTGCATTTTTCATTTCGCAAAAGGGGCAAATCAAAGTGTCTAGAGAGATTCTTTCACACATCTAGAAATAGAAGGGTTCGGTGCCAAATGGGTGTGGAGTTCATCTCTACTGCATGCTAGTCAGCCTATGGGAGGTGATCATCTAAAAATGATCTGTGTTCATCTCATACAAATGATCTGTTCTGTCATTTGCCTAATACAGTTTGGAGGTCCAGGATATCAGAGGTTTGAGTTTAAAAATGAATATTGTGCCATGATTTGGACATTGACCATTCGGTGTTGGTGGCTTGTTTGCTGTTAGTGGAGCTGAGAGAGAAAGAGGGATTTTAAGTGAGTTGTGTGTTCTCTGGCTTCAGGACCAAAAATCGCCACTTGCGTTAACACACTCACACACCAATATGTGGTTTCTTCAGAGTAACCCTGGCCGATATTGGAAAAGGGAACTTTTGTTCGTGTTCACCTTGGCATTTGCAGATGTTCATAGCGAAATCTCAAGTCTTGGGAATACTGATATTCATCGATAGATAAACAAATAAAAGCACATATTTTTTTTTCCTGTTGCAGCACAACTCAGACCCTATGGTGACATTAGCATTTCTAGGAACTTTGGATTCTAGTCTCAGGATGTCTTTTGTGGCAGTCAACATAGGTGTGAATGCAGATCTGTAGGTGAGATTAGTATGGAGGGTTGATGCTTCCTTCTTAATTCTATGGTACAATATCTATCGGTTTAGATGGAAGGCATGCAGGACAGCATTTGACAGAACAAAGTGGCACCTTCTTTCAGGGGGTCTAAGTGAATTCCCAGGAGAACTGTGCCTCCTCAAGCATAGAAGCCAAAGGTGACAGGGAGGTGCAGTGTGACAGAGGCAGTTGACTATTCTGCTCTTAAATAATCAGCAGACATCTAGCTGATCAACTGTGAGTCTGATTAGATGTCAGGTCCTCTGTGGTACTTCTTCTCTTTTGCATTCATTTCAACATAACTCGGTGCACCATAGGATGATTTAAGTGCTCTAGGTGTGCAGTAAATGGGACTGGAGATTGTCTCAGTGCCTGGGATATTTGAGAATCCCATGGCAATTGATTATTTTGCAAGTGCTGAAGTGAGAAGGTAGTGTGTTTAGTTCTTAGGCTATATGGTTTAAAACTACAGGAGGAATGAAGTAATTGATGCTAGGAGTGTTCTAACTGCATAGGACATGAGAGGAACTTGATGAGAGCATCCTCTGAGAATTCTGTTGTCTGTAAATATGGAGTTGCTACACCAACCAGATGCTTCTCACATCCCAAGATTGTTCTTGTTCTGAGCCTGAACAAAATGAAACTAGCCCAGAAGCAGTGTTATTTAGGGTCCCTCAGACTCTCTGTTGAAAATGCACATTAAGTATTGTCCCTGTAAACTGAATGGTCAGGGTTGAGGAGCACTATTTGTCATTTCTGCAGTAGGGGCAAATCAAAGTGTCTGGATAGATTCTTTCACACATGTAGGAAAAGGAGGGTTGGGTGTCAGCTGGGTGTGGAGTTCATCTCTAATGCATGGTAGTCAGCCTGGGGGAGGTGATCAATTTGAAATGATCTGTTTCCTCTTAAACTACTGGTCTGTTCTGTCATTTGCCTAATCAGGTTACTGGGATACCTAGGATCATAGGTGCTCATTTGTGAATAAGGATTGGGCCACGATGTGGTCTCTTACCTTCAGCTTCTTGTTGGTCTTCTTGTGTACCTGCAGATGAGAGAGAAAGAGGTATTTCAAGTGAGATTTGTCTTCTCAGGCATCTGCCAAAAAATATGTTTCCTGCCTTTCCCCACTCACACAGCAATCTGTGGTTTCTCCAGAGTAACCCTGGAAGATACTGGAAAAAGGCTCATTTTTGTGTGTTCACATAGGCAATTGCAGATGTTCACAGCAAACTGCCAAGTAATGGGTAATCTAACAATTCTTGATAAATTAATTAAAGCACTTTCCTTTCATGATGCAGGACAAATGAGACCTCATGGTGATTATTAACATTTCTAGGACCTTTGTATTCAGAGGCTCAGAACATGTTTCGCAGCAGTCAGGCTAGGTGTGGATGCAGACCTCTAGTTGAGATTAGTTTGGAAGTCCAATGATTCCTTCTTAATTCTATGGCACAATCTGTATTGTTTCAGATGGAAAGCATACAGGACAGGATTTGACAGAACAAAGAAAGAGGCACCTTCCTTCATTGGTACCCAGTAAATACCCATGATAACTTGTCCCCTTAAACATAGAAGCTGAAGGTGGCCAGTGAGTTGCAGGGTGACAGAGGCAGTTGAAATATTTGAAGGGTCTATGGTAGGAAAGTCAATGGACTATTGTGCCATTAAGTAGCTGAGTCAATTCTGACTCTGATTGGATGTCAGGCCCTCTGTGGTACTGCTACTATTTTGCATTCCTTTTATCATAACCCAATGTTCACAGCACCATACAATTCAAATGTTCTAGGTGTATACTACGGAGGAACTGGACGGTTTGTCACCACTTGGGATATATGATAATACCATTTTAATGGATTATTTTGCAAGTCATGAAGTGAGAAGGTAGTGTGCTTAGTTCTTAGACTATATGGTTGAAAAATGTAAATGATGCTAAGGAGTGTTCTAGCTACCAAAGACAGGGGAGGAACTTGAGAAGGATAATATCCTCTGAGAAATTCTGGTGTGTGTTAACAACGGGGTTGCTAGACCAACCCGAAGCATCTTGTATACCAAGTTTGCTTCTTGGTTCTGAGTCTAAACAACAACAACAACAACAAAAATACCCCAGGTTAGTTTTATTTATGTTCCTCAGACTCTCTGTCAAAAATCCACATCATGTATTGTCCTTGTGAACTATTGCGTCAGGATTGAGGGGCAGTGTGTTTGTCATTTCCACAATAAGGGCAAATCAAATTGTCTTGATATATTCTTTAAAACACTGAGGAAATAGGAGGGTTCGGTTTCAGCTGGGAGTGGGGTGGAGTTAATATCTAATGCCTGGTAATCAGCCTGTGGGAGTTGATATGTGGAATTGATCTGTGTCCATCTCATAAAATGGTCTGTTGTGTCATTTGTCTAATCTGTTTTGGGAGGCCCACTAAGTCAGAGGTTTGATTAAATCTCTCAATTGTAGTCATCCTGTGTGAAGTGATTATATTCATATCATCTATTACTATCTTGTAATAAATTCTCTTTTCCCTCTTTGCAGATTCATGTCTCTGGGAAGCCCTGGAGATCCCGGTGTGAGTTGAAGAACAGGGATTTTGTCACAGTGTGGACACTTACATTTGCATGTTGATGGCTCATTTTCTGTATTTGGAGCTGAGAAAGAAAGAGGGATTTCAAGTGAGAATGTGTCTTTTCTTGCATATGCCCAAAATTTTACTTTTAGCTTTCCACCACCCACACAACAATCTGTGGTTTCACCAGGGTAACCCTGGCCTGTAGTGGAAAATGACACATTTGTATGTGTTCACCTAGGCAATTGCCGATGTCCACAGCGAACTACCAAGTAATGGGACAACTCAAAATTATTGATAAGTTATGAAACACACATCTTTCCTTTCCTGTTGCAGGACAACTCAGAACTCATGGTGACATTAACATTTCTAGGACCTTTGGATTCAGAGTTTCAGGATGTGTTTACCGTCAGTCAGGCTAGGTGTGGATGCAGACTTGTAGGTAAGGTTAGTAAGGAGGGCCAATGCTTTCTTCTTAAGCCTATGGCATGATCTCTATCAGTTTGGATGGAAAGCATACAGGACATGATTTAACAGAACAAAAGGCACCTTCCTTTAGATGCGCTCCTTGAATTCCCAGGTGATGTTTCCCCTTAAGCATAGAAACCAAAGTTGAACAGTGAAGTGATGGGTGTTAGAGGCAGCTGAAAAATTGTGATGGGTCTATGGTAAGAAAGTCAATGGACTATTCTGCTATTAAGCAGCTGATCAATCGTGACTTTGATTGGATGTGAGGTCCTCTGTGGTACTGCTCTTATTTTGCATTCATTTTGACATAACCCGGTGCACCATAGGTGATTCAAGTGCTCTAGGTGTGCACTACGGTGGGTGGAGAGTGTGTCAGGACCTGGGATATATGATAATTCCATGGCAATGGATTATTTTGCAAGCCCTGAGTTGAGAGGGTAGTTTGTTTTGCCCTTAGGCTAAATGATTGTAAATCTACAGGAGGAATGATGCAAAGGATATAAGGAGTGCTGTAGTTTCCAAAAGACGGTAGAGGATCCTTAGCACTATTTATAATTGCAAGGACATGGAAACAACACAAATGTCCCAGAACAGAAAAAATGGATGAAAAAGATGTGGTATGTATACACAATGGAGTATTACTCATCAATTAAAAATGACAAATTTGATGAATTTATGGAAACCTGGATGTACCTAGAAGAAATCATAGTAGCAGAAATGAGCCAGATAGAAAAAGATAGAAACCAAATGGTTTCACTAATATATGGACAACCAAATGAAAGTATACAACGGAAAGGTGGGGAGCACCTGGAGTGGTTGGGGAGGGGAGGAGGTGGATAACCCCCAGGGATCAAAATGATGTGATATATATATATATCACGATATATAAAATATATATATATATTATTTTTTAAAAAAGGAGAACATCTTCTTAGATACTTCTGGTATCTGTAACGATGGAGTTGCTAAAACAACCTTATGCATTATGCATCCCAAGTTTGCTCCTTTGTTCTGAGTCTGATTGAAACAAAAACTTGTAGGAGGTGTTGCTATACGTTTGCTTCAGACTCTCGGTCAGAAATGCACATCAAGTATTGTCCCTTTAGAACTGAATCTTAAGGCCTGAGTTGTAGTGTATTTGTTATATCTGCAGTCTGAGCCAAATAAATTATCTCACTAGTTTTGGAAGAGCAAAGGGCACCTTCTTGGACATGTGTCTTAGGGATTTTGGGGTCTGAAAATAGTGAATGGGATAAGATAACTGGCCCCTTGTGACTTTGAGGACTTTTCATTTTCCTGGTTAATTTCTTTGCAAATAAAACTCTGTTGTTTAAACTGCTTTTGTCTGCTAACTGCTACACACAGGACATGTGGACCTGTGGTTTGCTGATTGGTGGCTTCTGCCACTTTTGCACCTGATTTCAGGATGATAAGCAAATATACACATAATTCTAGTTTTTCAACCAAAATTTAAGCATCAAATCACAAACCAAGTATATGTTATATATATATATATATATGTATATATATATGTGTGTGTGTGAAGTATCATTATTGTACCTCCTTGCTCATATTTTCACAATATAGGATTTCTTCTATTTAGTCACCATAGATCTCCCACCACCACAGCACTCATAATCTGCCACCATAATCTTTAATAGTCTCCCCTTCTCCTGTCCCAATCTTCTCCCCTTCTGGATGTCTCAGCTCTGTGGTTTATGCTCTTTTCTTTATGAAATTGCTGACCTTAACCAGACAATTTCTTTTATTTGGCAAACATGAAGCCAGGAGTGTGAAGTTAGAATTATTTTCACTTGTCAGGTGTTTTTCTTTTCAATTCTAAATGCTAAAGATTCTCTCTTAGATTTTCTGACTTCTATATTATTATGGTCTCCATTTTTTCACAATTTCCACCCTCATATGGCTCCTCCCACTCTTTTCCCCATTTACCTTTTTTTCTAGAATATACAACATATATGGCCCAAAAGGCTGCAGCAGCAACCAGGAGAGACAGGAACACACTTAGTACCACTATCCATGCATTGCTCCTGGGAAACAAGGCATCTGAAAAAAACAGATCTCAGTTAAGACCCAGCTTGATATCATGTGACGTTGCTGCTAGGAATGAATCCCAAGATGCTTTCTTCTGGTAGAATTATTTTAGAGGCAGAAATTCTAAGCACCTCTTCCTATAATTCAAAGGATCTCAGGAATCTCCCCAAAAGGGAAGTTCTGAGTCCTATATTCTTCCTAATGTAGGTTTATTATATACAT
The DNA here is from genome assembly GCA_004024945.1 of Uropsilus gracilis. Taxonomy (NCBI): domain Eukaryota; kingdom Metazoa; phylum Chordata; class Mammalia; order Eulipotyphla; family Talpidae; genus Uropsilus; species Uropsilus gracilis. The sequence goes on from PVHY01026118.1 coordinate 15,410, forward strand.
CATGACAATGCTTTAACATGCTGTAAATATGAAAATAATGCATCAGATGTCTATGTACACTCAATCATATTTTAACAGATGTTAATGTGTTAACACATTTGTGGTATTTAATTCTCCTATAATAGATATAATATAATGCTATAAATGTAATGAAAGATTGTCTTCCATTCAAAGCTCCCTCCCTCCTAGGGTGTCCTAAACTGACTTTATCAGATATCGTTTCTATCCATTTATTTTCTATATAACCATATAAATGAGCTTGACCAGGTATGTAGATTGAAACTTCTAAGATTAAAGGGAAGGCGGAGTTTTCAGGTTCTAGGTTTCTGAGATGAGAAGTTCAATTCGTGTGTTATGTGATAGTAGTCCCAATATTTTCTATTAAATAATGTTAGTTCAAATAAAGCACCAAGCACAATTTCAGTTAAGGGTTACCTTCATTTAAAATTCCAACAAGATATTTGTGTAATTGTTAATTATTTCTAGTACATAAGTATAAAAAACATTTTTCTATTTTATCTCCTAAATTCATGTTTTCAAGAACTTTATATTATTATGACCTAAGAGTTACTGATTTTTGCTTAACTCATTCCTAACTCATTTTCAATATGAATTTCAATGTTTCAGCTATATTATTCAATATAAAATTCCAAGTGGAAGACTTAATTTCTTCTCTTCTAATTTTGTTTGTTCTAAGCTTATTTTATTTATTTTTTCTTCTGGTGCTAAATTTATTTTTTATATAAATGATTTATTTATATATGTATTTCACATCATTGTAATCCCCCGGGGTCACCCACCACCTCCCCTCCCTGGCCACTTCAGTTGGTCCCCCCTCCCCGTTGTGTACTTTCATTTGGTTGTCCGTATATTAGTGAAACCACTTGGCTTCTGTCTTTTTCTTTCTGACTTGTTTCTGTAAGCTTATTTAAAAAAACCTACTCCTCCAAAATCTGTTTGTTTCATTCACTTCACAGTTCTAATTTTAATTTATTCTTTCTAATTTTTCATACCAGTATGTCTTCCTCAAACTAAAGTAAAAAAGGCATTCTCCTGTTGATAAGAGATTATATACTTTTAAAATATTATACATGTGCAAAAATATATTGTGACTTGGTATTTTGTGGGTGTAAAACAAAGTAAAATCTTCTCCCAGAGAGACAGTGAAACAATCAAAATAATGTGAAAGTAAAAGAAAGAGGGCATATAACATAAAATAGGTTAAATTAGCATTCTGGGGAAGAGGACAAGGTTAAGTCTTGAAGAATCAGCATGAAATTTCTAGGTAAAAATAGAAATACTATGGTGCTAACAGTCTATATGGATATTACATGGTTGAAGATATAACCAGATTGTTGTAAGGTAGGAGAGGGATGGGAGAGAAAGGAGTAATGAGAAATGGGACTGGGGATGAAATAAAAGACAAAACATAGTCTACCTGACAGGTGCCAAAGTTTCAAAGAATGAAAGTTGCAACTAAGAAAATTTATAGGACATCATTTGGGCAAATGTTATTGCTTTGAATATTGGCATAGTAAATATTAAGAGTAGATTGGGGTGTCTGAGTTTTTTTCTGCCTGTGATATGAATTAATATATTGCTATGAGATAATCCTTTCAACAATTTTATGGGAAATGCACTATTATTGTACTTACAACAGGGCACGGGAAAGTCTATAGTTGACCAAGATCACAAAGTTGGTAGATAGAACTACCAGGATTCAAATTCAGTTGGGCAGATAGGAATAAAGAAAACATCAAAATGATCAAAGTATTTTTTTTTCAGTCTGAATTCTGCTTTATTAATTGTTAAATACATGTTCACAGACAGCCCCCACCCACCCAGGACTGATTCCTTATATTTTTATCCATTACTAGATCTGTCATGCTTTGTAGTATAGAAAGCACTTACTATTGGGGTGGGAGAATAAAAATTTTATTTTCCTTTATTTTATTTTTATTATTTATTTATTTATTTTTAGTGGAGAGGATATTTTCTTAGATTTTTTGCCTTTTGCTAGTCTTTTATTTTTCATTTATTTATTTTTTTGTTTCTATTTCATTTATTTCTGCTTGAACTTTGATTATCTCCTTCCTTCTAATTTCTGGCAAGTCACTCATCTCATTAAGTTGTTTCCTTTTTTTTTTTAATTAAAAAAATCATTTTATTGATTTGTCACATTTGTGCATTAATTGATCCCTCCTCCCCCCTCTGTATCCCCCCTCCAGTCACTCCATCTCC
>PVHY01026119.1:0-17700 GCA_004024945.1 Uropsilus gracilis
TTTTTTTTTTTTTTTTTTGTTTTTTTTCTTTTTTTTTTTTTTTTTTTTTTTTTTTTTTTTTTTTTTTTTTTTTTGAGACTAGGTTTCACTATTGTTGCCCGTGGAACCGCAGGCTCTCGTTGCCCGGGGTACCACAGACTCAAGCAATCCCCAGCCTCAACTTCCCAGGTAGCTGGGATTATAGGTGCGCGCCACCACGCCCAGTTATTTTTTTGGAACTAGGTCTCGCTACGGGCCCCAGGTGGGACTCGAACCGCAATCCCTAGGCCCGGCCGCTTCATAGGGTGAAGCTTACAGGCACGAGCCACCGTGCCTGGCCATTCTGCTCATTTTTAAAATTTTAAATAATTTATATATACATATATTTAACATCACTGTAATCCCCAGGGGTTACCCACCACCTCCCCTCCCTGGCTGCTCCAACTGGTCCCCCACCCCGAGTTGTGTATTTTTGTTTGGTTGTCCATATATTAGTGAAATCATTTGGTTTCTGTATTTTTCTTTCTGACTTGTTTCTGCTAACATGATTTTTTCTAGGTATTTCCATGTTATAAAATCATCAAATTTGTCATTTTTAATTGATGAGTAATATTCCATCGTGTTTATATACCACATCTTTTTCATCCATTCCTCTGTTTTGGGACATTTGGGTTGTTTCCATGGCCTTGCAATTATAAATAGTGCTGCAGTAAACATCCAAACACAGGTGTGTCCCTTTGTACCCACATTGAGGTCTCCTTTGGGTAGATTCCCAAAAGAATCATATGGTAGTTCCATTTTCATTAGTTGGGTCAAATGATAGTTCCATTTTCCTTAGTTTGAGAGTCCTCCACACTGCTTTCCATAGTGGCTGAATCAGTTTACATTCCCACCAGCAGTGTAAGAGTGTACCTCTCTCTCCACATCCTCACCAACACTTCTTGTTGCCTGTTTTTGGATGTGGGCCATTCTTACTGGTGTAAGGTCGTATCTCATTGTGGTTTTGATTTGCATTTCCCTGATTGCTAGTAATGTTGAGCAATTTTTCATGTGCCGGTTGGCCATTTGTATTTCCTCTTTGGAGAAATGTCTCTTTAGTTCTCCCCATTTTTTGATTGGGCTTCTTGTTTTGTTTTTTTTCGTTGTGTGACTTCCTTATGGATCTTCGTTATTAAACCCTTATCACTCTTGTGGAGGGCAGAGATTTTTTCCCATTCCATTGGGCTTTTTGTTTTTTCTGTTGTTTCTTTTGCTGTACAGAAGATTTTTAGTTTGATGTAGTTCTGTTTATGTTTTCCTTCATTTGTTTGCCATCTGTAGATGTGACTAGAAGGGGGTTTCTGAATTGTAATTTGTAGAGGGTTTTGCCTAGGTTTTTTCTATTTTATGGTTTCAGGTCTTACATCCAAGTCTTTTATCCATTTTGAGTTGGTTTTTGTACATGGTATAAGGGAGTTGTCTTGGTTCATTTTTTTTTTTTTTTGGCATGTCTTGGTCCATTTTTCCCAGCATAATTTGTTGAAGAGGTTTTCTTTGTTCCAATGTAGATTTTTCACTCCTTTGTCAAAGATGAGTTGACTATATATGTGTGGCTTTATTTCAGGGCACTCAATTATGTTCCATTGGTCATATTCTCTGTTGTTATACCAGTACCATGCTGTTTTTATTATTATGACTTTGTAGTATAATTTGAAGTCTGGAATATTTAAGCCTCCAGTCTTTTTTTCTAGCTAGGAGGCTTTTTGATATTCGAGGTCTTTGCTATTCCAAATGAATTTCAGTAATTTTTGTTCTATCTCTTTAAAGAATGGCATTGGAATTTCTATAGAGATTGCATTAAATCTGTAGATTGCTTTTGGAAGGATGGCCATTTTGATGATGTTAATTCTTCCAATCCATGAGCAGGGAATGTCTTTCCATTTCTTTATCAAGACATAGCATTAAACTGTTGTTAACCAATGGTGGATTATTAAAAACAGAGAGAAAGAAGAGAAACCTATAAGTATAGACCCATTAGACAGTCTGTGAACTTTTTAGTGGAACCTTACTGACAAGAAGAGATGGCAGGAGATATTTAAAGCACTCAGAAAAAATAGTTTCTAGTTGAGAATAACTTGTCCTACCAGACTGTCACTCAAGACAAGGAAGGGTAAAGAACTTCATTGAAAAGCAAAACTTCATCTAACTAGATGTGGAAGAAGTACTAAAAGGGCTATATTTGGTGTCTCAACAAAAGAAATATGAAGGTAACTGACAGCTAAATTATAAAATAATCAGATATTTGATCCTATGGGGCAGGAGAGTAAATATATGAACCATCAGAATGAATTTGTGGTCACACCATTCAGTTGCCCATTATATACCAACCTCAACTGAACCTTCAAACAGAAATCAGTAGAAGTAACTCATAAGGCAATGGAAATGCAACTTAAATGAAACATAAAAGGAAGATGTGAAATAATAAAAAGACAAAAACCAAACAAATTAAAACCAAAATGGCACTAAGTACCTGTGTTTCAATAATCACCTGAAAGGCCATGGATTCAGTGATAAAACGGTATAAATGACTGAATAGTTTTCAAAACAAGTTTCAACCTTCTGTTGTTTATAGGAAACTCATCTGACTACCAAATACAAGCACAAATGTAGCTAAATATATATTTATCACAATATTGTTTGTAATAGTGAAAAATAAAACATAACCAACATGTCAACTCAAAATATAGAACTGGTGTAATAAAGATTTTGTTACATCTGTGTAATGGTACATTATGCCATTAAATACATTAAAATGGTATTTTAAAATAATGTTAAACAGTTTTAAAATAATGTTAAACAGTGATACTTAATGGTTTGCAAACATTTGACACACTAAATAAAAAATTAAATAAATTGCAGAAATTGGAGGCTCACTAAAATGTTAATTGTTTATTTTGGGGTGTTGAGATTATGGCTGCTGTTTATTTACTTATCTATGTTTTCTAAGCATGTATTTTATAATAAGAAAGCTATTTTAAAAATAGAGATTAATTTTAAGCACTAACTTTGAATATATGTGCTTTAGTTCTTTCTAATGATGGTCTGTCTATGCAGATTTACTGTTTTTAAGATTCTCTACACAAAATGTCCGAAAGACAAGTTGTTTTTTAAAAACTTAGTACTAAGAAACTTTTTTGCTTTAATGTAATTTTAGAGTTGAACTTATTAATAAAGAATATGATTATTTGCAAGAAAGTCTAAGTTACTTTGGCTTTAAGAATTAACATTATTAGCCGAGCACGGTGGCCCGTGCCTATAAGCTTCAGCTTATGAAGAGGCCGGGCCTAGGGATCGCAGTTCGAGTCCCCCCTGGGGCCGGTAGTGAGACTTAGTTCCAAAAAAATAGCTGGACATGGTGGCATGTGCCTGTAATCCTAGCTACCTGGGAAGCTGAGGCTGGGGATTGCTTGAGTCTGTGGTACCCCGGGCAACGAGAGCCTGCGGTTCCACAGGCAAAAATAGCGAGACCTAGTCTCAAAAAAAAAAAAAAAAAAAAACATTATTGAGGGAATTAAAAATGCAATGCTTATTTTTTGTTTTGGAAAAATAAATACATATTGAAAACTCCAAGAGAGAGTGATTATGACAGTTGTGTGTCTATGTCTTTTCTATTTTAAAAAACTTTGCCTGTAGAGATTGAAGTGAGAATGTGCTAGTCTGAAAGCTGTTGATAATAATAAATTTTGACTATTTAAGAGTAGGAAATCACCAGAAAAAAATGTTCTCTAACATTTTTATCCTGTTGCTCTAATAGATTCATATTTTGTCTCTTTTTTCTCAAAATCCTTCATGTAATAAAAGTTCAGTTTAACTCATTTAATCAGAAAAATGTATTTAATCTGAGTCTAAGCCTGCATTATTTCCTTTTGAGTGACCTTTTTTTGGTTTTTATTTATTTAAGATTATATCTGGGAATTTAAATACCTTTATGTTCAGCGCAATTGCACCCTAGAAAACCTAGAATTGCATACAACATACTGGTCATCCTGTGAGTGCCTATTTGATGATGATTTAAGGGCAATTGCATTTAAAGCAAAATTTCAGAAAAGCATGCTCTCCTTTGTGAAGATGTCAGATTTAGCAACACACCTCGAGGACAAATGTTCAGGTAAGCTCTTTCTTTATGTATAATACTACTGGTTTTAAGTAAGCAAAGAAGCTACCATTTGTAGGGAAATGTATAATTGAATATAATCATGAAATATAGATCTTTGTAAATAGCTAAACCAGATATTGGATCTTAGCATTTTGTCTACAATCTTTTGAAATTAATTTCTGATTATTATGGGTTATAAAATTCTTTATATAATTGCAGCACCTTATCACTTAATAAACCATAAGTAGAAAAATGGCCCTGATGAGTCTTTGTTGAGATTAAAAATTATTAGGTTACTCAACTGATATCTATATATAATTCTGTTAAAATTCAATGTTGATATGCAATTTGTAAAATTAACTTAGTGCTTTGTAAAATGTGGACATACTCCTGAACACTAGTATATATCTGTGTAAAAAATTCATTCTCAGAAAAATAGTACTTAGGAAGAGTACTTTGAGACCAGGTCTCGCTCTTTTTGGCCATGGAACCACAGGCTCTCGTTGCCCGGGGTACCACAGACTCAAGCAATCCCCAGCCTCAACTTCCCAGATAGCTGGGATTACAGGTGCGCGCCACCACGCCTAGCTATTTTTTTGGAACTAGGTCTCACTATGGGCCCCAGGGGGGACTCGAACTGCAATCCCTAGGCCCGGCCGCTTCATAGGCTGAAGCTTACAGGCACGAGCCACCATGCTCGGCCTTGATACTGAATTTTAACTTTATTTTTCTGTCTGTGTGAATATTTTTTGAGTTATATAGGTGGTTTTAGATCGTCTGTATTAAATGCTACATGTGGTATAAGTGAAATAAGAATAGAATTCTAGTAAAAAAAAAAAAAAAACTTAGTCTTGATTGAAATTAGTTAAAACTCCCAAGAGAGCACGGGCTGAGATCCTTAAGTATATATATGAGACGACTTCACTTTCTTGCTGTGTCCCCTCTAGGTGCATCCTCAGAAATGTAAAAGTTGTGTTATATGCTAAGCATGAGATATTTCAGGGTAAGTGCTTTTCAAAGGTTGTACATAAGTCAGGTTAATAAAACAATTTTAATGGGGTTTTGAGATATAATTTTCACATTCAACTGGCAGATTTTAATACCCTCCTGGCATCACAATATTTTCTTCAACTCAGAAGCTCCCTGATTCTTGTAGTTTAAGATTTTAAATCAAGGTCTCATTTTGTAGGCATAGTTGTGATTAACTAAGTCTCAACTCCTTCCCCCTCTACTGAGGTTGGAGTGTAGGCAGAAAGTTCCAGTCCTTGAAATTTTCCTTCACTTTTCTGGTGACTGGCACCCATCCTGAACCAGTTCATTATGCGTGTTAGTCATCAGTCATGTCATTAGTGTAGAAAACTCTAATCACTCTGGAGATTTCAAGAGTTTTTGGAGTTGTGTGCCAAGAAATAATGACAAAGGTTATTTTTTATTATATCAGAAGGTGTAAGCATAGATTCAGTTCCTAACTCTGTTGTGGCCAATTGCGAGATTAAAATTTCACAGCTGTGTAAATTCATGTATGTGTGTATAACTAAGCTAAGGAGAATGCAAATAGAAAATGAAAACATCACCTCTGAAAAAACATAACTTTTTTTGAATAGTTTCTCAAAGAACTCCATATAAAGTTCTACAGTTATTAATTTATTAATAACTCTAATAGGCTGGGCACGGTGGCTTGTGCCTGTAAGCTTCAGCCTATAAAGTGGCTGGGGCTAGGGATCGTGGTTTGAGTCCCGCCTGGGGCCCGTAGCGAGACCTAGTTCCAAAAAAATAGCTGGGCGTGGTAATGCGTGCCTGTAATCCCAGCCACCTGGGAAGCTGAGGCTGGGGATTGCTTGAGTCTGTGGTACCCCGAGCAACGAGAGCCTGCGGTTCCATGGGCAAAAATAGCAAGACTTAGTCTCAAAAAAAAAAAAACTGTAATAAATTAACAGTAATTTTAGGTTAAGATTTATTAATTATTTAGATTGATTAATGAATTATTTTAAATTAATATTTCTGGAAGATAAATATAGATGAAAAAAATTAAAAATTTTAAACTGTTAAACTTTTTTAATAACTTTTAATAATGGAAGTAGTTTATAGCCACAGAATGACTCCCCATTATAGTAACTGGTGATATTTTGGGTAATGACAAACAAATTCAAAGGCTTAAAGAATAACTTTAAACTTAGTATGGATACAAACAGAATAAAAAAAGCTCATAGAGCTCATAGATATCACTAGTTTACAATAGACAAAGATAAATTGGAAAGAAAGAATATCTGGCAGACAATAGAGACTCAATATTTATTTAATGGTTGAATATATGAGCCAGTATGTAGTGACTACATGTTTGTGGTTTCTGGTGTGTCACACATGAGGGTCTTAGCTGGGCACGGTGGCTCGTGCCGATAAGCTTCAGCCTATGAAGCAGCTGGGGCTAGGGATCGCGGTTGGAGTCTCGCTTGGGGCAACACAGCGAGACCTATTCCCAAAAAATAGCTGGGCGTGGTGGCGCACACCTGTAATCCCAGCTACCTAGGAAGGCTGGGGATCGCTTCCTCGGGCAACGTGAGCCTGCCTGCGGTTCCATGGGCAAAATAGCGAGACCTAGTCTCAAAAAAAAAAAAAAAAAAGAGGATCTTGTGTGTGCTCATGGAACTATATAACCAATTCTTACGGATAAAGATGGACAGAAAATTGAAAAGAAAAAGTTAAAAAACATTTTTTCTCTTACTTGCAGACAGATTTCCCCATACAGATTCCCTCTGTTCCCCTTATGAGGGTAAATACTATGCCATGGGTGTATCTTCAGAAAAGTATGAACAAGACCAAGACCTTGAGTGTATTCTTTACTATAAGTAACCATAAATCAACTACAGAATTAACCATGTTTGTAAATTAAAGTACAATTTTAGCTCTATAATGTATTTTTTGTCTTTTACAGGAGTGATTCTAATCAAAGCTCAGATTTTGGAGCTAGAGTTTCCTGCCAGATCAGCTCAGAAGACAGTTCTGAATGCTCACAGTTCTCTGAAGAGCATTTACTCTTCTCTTTCCAACATTATATATACTGGCTGTGCAAAATGTGGATTGGAACTAGAAACAGATGAGAACAAGATCTACAAACAGTGTTTTAGCTGTTTGCCATTTACTACAAAGAAAATATACTATAGGTAAGGCAACTATACATGTCAGTTGAGTGGAAAATATTTATTAGTATAGGACTAAAAATGACAAAAAGTTATATATATCAACTCTTGTTTTCTAATGAGAACTAACTAGAGACTACCCCAAAATTCAGTTTTCTCCCATGAATGATAGATATTTATGAAAGGAAATATTGCCTGGTAATCATAACATTTTAAAAATATTAAGAAATTTTAAGAGTAATTAGGAGTTTTTTTTTGTTTCCAAGTATCCATGCTGATATTTTTATTTGATATACATTTTAATGAAAATTTAAATGGCATATGAAAAACTCATTTCCACACCTATAAATTGGAATTTAAGGTTATTATCATCCTATCATCTAACCTCTGAGTTGTGGAAACTAATAAGATTTTTAAACTTTTTGTACCTCAGTTTCTCCAAATTCCTATTGGAAATTAAAATTGATGACTAGCTCAGTGACAGTGGAAAATACATTGTTTTTTAAATAATAGATATTCAGTCATGAGTAATCTTTTTCTTTTTACCATACAAATTACATGCTTTTACAGAATAGCAGTGTTTCATGCTTTTTTTTATTTCTAAATACTGCAGTATCTAAAACTAAATATATTCTGTATGTTATCATAAAATACTTTAAGAACATTTACAGAAGCTTAACCTATAGCTATTATTTTCTTAATATATATTTTATTTGCTATAAGTAAGTCTTTTGCTCTTTTGAAGCTGTTTTGAAACTGTTTATATGGAAATGAAGATTGAACTAAGATGCAAATGTATAGCAAACATAGTTAATTAAAGTTGATTTATTTTCAATAGTTAAGTCGTTCAGTATGTGCCTGTAAGTATTAAGTAGTTTATTTTATATCTTTCCCAGTGTAACTAATGAATATAATTTTGTATTAGACAAAGATGTTGTCCAATAAATATGCCTATGGAGAGGAGAGCCTTTGAATTTTCAGTCCAAAGAATGATTATTCCAGAAAAGAACTTCACAGATTAGTATCATCTGATTATGATATAATTTACTTCAGGGAGAAGTTGTAGTCCCAAATTATACCATAATGAAGATGTAGTGCTAATTTTTGTAGACATATTAAAGCAAGAGTTATTTTTATTTATTGAAAAGGAAAAGCCTTTAAGTTGTTGTTAGATTTAGGAGTCCAGTGTTGAGCAAAGAGGCTTTGTCTTATGTTCGGGGGAGAGATAATGGTTATTTGTTCAAAGTATGAGCAGTGAGAACAGACAGATTTTGAGAGTGGTTGGAAAGCAGATTGGCAAAATTTAGTGATTAAGTGATACATAAAGGGAAATTAAAGATATATTGCAAATAATCAATAAATTGGATGAATAATATTATTTATTAAGTAACAATGGGATAGTGCTGATTCATACTGAGTTTGAGGTTCAGAGAGGTAGAAAACTGGAAAGTAGATACATAGGTACAGTTCATAAAAGAGGGCTGAGGTAGATTTATAGGCATGAGAATTATCTGGATGGTCAGTCCTTTATTGGTTTCTTTGTCCCATATCTAGTCTACTGGCAAACACTGAATTTTTATCCAGAAATTATATTGCATTTAGGCATTTCTTTATTTGAAAATCTTTTTGAATGTTAAGTGTTGTTTGCTTTTTTGTAGGCCAGCTTTAATGACCATAGTTGATGGAAGAAATACAGTTTGTGTTCATGTAGGATCAAAGCTGATAGAGAAGATTCTTCTCAACATTCCTCCTGACTGGCTCAACAGAGTTATAGGTAAAATATCAACACAACAGTGAGAGGTGGTTGTTAAGAAAACTTTTTTTCAAAAGTGTATATAGTGTATTGGAACAGACAGACCATTGTTCTGTTCTATAAATTTCTTTTTTCTGGCAATATAAAAGCAAAAGAATAATTTAACTTGAATGAAACAAAAGTCTGTGTAAATTGGAAGGTAGGGCTTGCTTTACACCTATCTTAGTACATGAGTAGAGGGAAATTAGCACCTAGTCTTCAAAACTCTAAATCCCTACTTGGTAAGCAGACATGCTGGGACCTTAGTTTTTATAGTAAAGTAAGTGAATGTGTGAAACAATATATATAAAGATGGTCCACTGTCAGTAGAATAAATTTACACAAGATCTTCATCTATGATGTTAGGCATAGTCACTGGCCAAAAACAAAGTAAATTAGCTGTATTAGTCTCAGGACCAAAGCAGATGAGTTAAGCTTACTCTATTGTTTGCTTCATCTCTTGATAGTGGCTTTTTTTCTCCTTGCATTTTTGGTACATGTCTAGTAGTTTTTCCTTGAATGTTGAAACACTGCATATAGAACACTGCAGGCTGAGGGAAATAGTGTTTGTACCTGGAAATGGGCATGCCATTTTTCCCTAGACCTTCACTGAGTAGGAGGGATATGCTGAAGGGAGTTAATCCTATTAGATATTGAGCTAGAATTGAGGGGTGTTTTTGTTTGTTTGTTTGTTTTTTGAGACTAGATCTCGCTATTTTTTTGCCTGTGGAACTGCAGGCTCACGTTGCCCAGGGTACCATAGACTCAAGCAACCCCAGCCTCAGCTTCCCAGGTAGCTGGGATTACAGGCGTGCGCCACCATGCCCAGCTATATTTTTTTGGAACTAGGTCTCGCTACATGCCCCGGTGGGACTTGATCCCTAGCCCTGGCTGCGGCTTCCTAGGCTGCCACTTACAGGCATGCGCCACCCTGCCCATCCAGGACTTGAGTTTGTTATTGCTATTACCTTTAGGTCACCACTGGTTTTCAGTTCCCCTAGCATTATCTTGTCCTCAGGGAGGGGAATGGTTTGCCCCAGAGTATTTCTCTCAGTAATTTTATTACACCGCTAGCTTAAACTTTTCCCACTGCACCTGAGCCTCAGAGAACTTCTCTCCAGCTACCCCAAGTTCTTGTACCTCTTCAAGTTGTACAGGTCCAGTTGGCTGTTTTTTTGCTGTGTCCAGCCTATTTGGAGGGAGCAGAAGTGATTCCTTTTTCTGAATAATCTTAGGCTCTGTGTTGGGGCCTTGGAGGTGGCATTTTCCCAAGGATCTTTCCTCTCCTACAAGGGCAGCCAAGCTCTGCCTCACATCTTTAGTAGGTCTGTTAGGTCCAGTCCCTCTTCCAGCTTAGGAACATTAATGGTTTTGGGTTGTTTTCTGTCAGGAATAGAGGGATTTTTATCGTTCCCTATCCTTGAGGCCAAGGATTTTCTGTCCTTCCTCTAGCAGTTGAAGACTTTTGTTTCTTCTTGTTATTATTATTTTTATTTTTGTGGTAACTTTGGTTTACAGCTCTGTATATGATACAGGGGCTAGGTTCATATCTCCTCAGGTATATATCATCAGGGCACACCTAGGGCTTATGTTTCTTTCTTTTTAAAAATGTATTTATTTTATTTGACATTGTTGTCTACCCCAGGGTTCTTCCACCACCTTGTCACCTGTGAACTATCATCTTAATCTTTTGTACACATCGTACCCCAATCCCCCTTCCCCCCCTTCTGTACTTCAGTTCTGCTGACAGGTAATTTAAAATCCTCTAAGTAGTGCTTTTTCCCTACAACACTTTCTCCCCTCTTCAGATCTTTACCTCAGTTGGAAGCTTTCTCTGATGTCTTGTCCTCTGTTCAACCTTGTGAGGACTTGGTAGAGGTGAGAAGAACCTGGGGAATGTAAATTTCCCTTGTTTGTAGTATAATCTGGCTTTTAGCAATTCATTAAAAATTTAGTGCATGTTTGGCAGACACGTCTTTCTGAGCTCTGCTCCAGGAAACCTATGCTTCTCTCTCTCCTTCCTTCTCAGTCTTCTTCTTAGCAGGCCTGGTAAGGGGAACCCCAGGGTCCCCAGATCTGTCTTTTCCAATTAGGTTCTGTCACCCACCACATCAAGACAAAAACTGTTCTAGTACATGAGACTGTCAGTGGAAAGGAACTTTAATACAATAGGTGCGTGATAGAAGAGCAAGGAAAAAAAATATTTTTCAAGTCAAACAGCCAAAGTTATTCATGCCTTTATGGGTAAATGCCCAGCCAAACAGTGTTGGCCCGAAGCAGGCCACTGCAACCCGAAAGCTTGTCACAAGTTTAAGGTCCAATCTGGTAGGGATCCATAGGAAAGGGCTGAAGGGGCCAGGCAAGCCTGGAAGGAAAAGAGCAAAATTAAAATCAAGATAAAGGTTGCCATTATCAGCCTCCCTGTGGGTCTCTCATCCACATCTGTTTCAAGTGTTTCCTTCCATGCCTTCCTAAGTCCCTGGCACCAGGCTAAGACCAAGAAGCAAGCACAGCCGGGCATGGTGGCGCATGCCTGTAGGTGGCAGCCTAGGAAGCCACGGCCGGGGCCAGGGATCGCGGTTCGAATCCCGTCGGGGCCATCATAGCGAGACCTAGTCCCAAAAAAATAGCTGGGCATGGTGGTGTGCACCTGTAATCCCAGCTACCTGGGAAGCTTGAGGCTGGGGATTGCTTGAGTTTGTGGTACCCCGGGCAATGTGAGCCTTTGGTTCCATGAGCAAAAATGGCGAGACCTAGTCTCAAAAAAAAAAAAAAAAAAAAAAGCAAGCACAGCTTCTTCAATGTCTCTCTTCTTCATGTGCCTCTTCCAGGTCTCTCCTTGATCTCTGTGTCTCTCTGCTTCTCCTCAGCCTGGTCTTCTCTTAGTCTTCCTGTCAGTCTTTTCAAGCTTCATCTCCCTGCCCAAGTTCCTTCCGTAGGGTTGGGCAGGGATCTTGGAACATCCCCTTTTCCTGTGGATTATCCTGTTACATTTTTGGCCACTGTAGACCTCATTTTTTTGTGGGTTTAAGATTGTGATTTTTGCAGTTTATTCCGCTTTTTCTAGCAGTGGTTCCATGGTAGTGTTCTTTCCCACTTCCTGTATCCTGATTGGAACTCTCTACATTTCCTTTCATTATTTTCATTTTTTGACAGTTTTCATTCCTTTTCTTGCTATTCTTTATTATATTTTCAATCTTGTCTTTTCATTTTTGTACAATGTCAGTTAGTCTTTATTTCTCAAAGAAGTATCATTTTCATATCAAATATATTTAGGCTTGTGTATTCCTAAGAGTAAAAGTCCTACTTCATGGGTTTAATTAAATTGTAGCCAAAAGTGAAAATCCGACATCAATCATGAAGTGGTCATCAGACTTTTCAGATTATCACTAATCTTGATTGTTTTTTATCTTATCAAAGGGAGAATAAGAAATATTGTATATAAAGCCAGGCACTGTGGCACCTGCCTGTAAGTTTCAGCCTATGAAGCGGCTGGGACCAGGGATCACGATTCGAGTCCCGCTTGGAGCAACACAGTGAGACCTAGTTCCAAAAAAATAGCTGGGTGTGGTGGCACACACCTGTAATCCCAGCTACCTGGGAAGCTGAGGTTGGGGATTGTTTGAGTCTGGTACCACGGCAACGTGAGCCTGCAATTCTATGGGCAAAAATAGTGAGACCTAGTCACACACACACAAAAAAATTGTATATTGTTCTCAGATTTCTAAAAATATGTTGAATGATCCAAGCCAAGGAAGGTTTGTGGTACTGATCAGGGAAGTAGGATAGTTTGGCATAGTTGGTAGTGCCTTATCCATTTAGGAACTTGCTAAAGAACTTAATTAACTGTTCTAAAAAAAAAAAATGCAAGGAAGGCTGGGTGTGGTGGCACAAACCAGGGATTGCTAGAGTTCATGGATTTAAGACTACCCCAGGCAATATAGTGAGATCTGGTCTTGAAAAAGCAGCTGGGTGGGGGTGGTGGGCACCTGTAATCCCAGCTACCTGGGAAGTTGAGGCTAATGATCACTTGAGTCCACAGGATCAGGACCATCCCGGGCAACATAGTGAGACGTAGTCTTAAAAAAAAAAAAAAAAATGCAAGGAAGAATTGTCAAATGGTGTATTTACTGACAACTTTAGTGTTTTTATATATTACCAAGTTTTGATATTCATTAAGTAACTGAGTCAAAGTTCTGTTATATAAAGAATATATATATATATATATATATATATATATATATGTTTATGTAACAGTGATGAAAATTCTAGGCTGGTAAATATGAGTAGTAGTCTGAAATGAACACCCTTTTTGTTTCAGGCTTAATTTAGGAATTAATCTTAGTTCCTTCCTCTATTGTTTTAAGAAACCAGCGGCAGTGCCATGACAGGACACGCTGTTAGTCTGAACAGTGGGTTATTTGTACCTTGCTGTGATCAACAGGAATTGTACATCATTATTCGAGAGTACTTTCAGTTAATGATAACAAGACAGCAAAGGAACAGAAAGAGAAATTTTCTTCATCTTCACAGTTTGGGATTTGTTTTTATTTTTTTAATTGACTGCACATGACTATACTTTTTTTTCCTTCCACTTTGTCACATTTGAACTGTCATTGCTCATTCCTCCCCTGCTTTCACCCTCTCTTGATTTATGTTTCAGTTCTGCTGTCAGTCTGTTAGTTTTAACTTTTGCTTGTCATTTTGTTTGTTAGCTTCCCCTGTATCCCGCATATAGGTGAAGTGATTTGGTATCTCTCTTTTTCTTTCTCATTTATTTCTACTAGCATGATTCCTTCTAGCTCTGTCCACATTGTCACAAATGTGTTACATTTTTCTTTTTCTGATTTCTTTTATTTCTTAAAATTTTTTATTGTTCGCACACACACACACACATATACACATATATATTACATCATTGTTCTACCCCAAGATTCTCTCATCACCTTATCACCCATAAACCATTATCTTAATCTTTTGTGCCCCTCCCACCCCCAATTTTCCCTCTTCCATCTCTCATGCTCTTTGCTTCAATTTACTGATAGTTTAAAATTTTTCTTATTCATTTATTTGTTTTCCCTATACTCCTCATATAAGTGAGACCATCCTGTATTTCTCTTTTTCTTTCTGGCTTATTTCTGCTAGCATGATTCCTTCTAGCTCCATCCATGTTGCTGTGAATGACATAAGTTCATCTTTTTGGTTGATGTATAATATTCCACTGTGCATATATGACAACTTTCTGTACCGTTTGTCTATTTTGGGGCATTTAGTTGCTTCCATATCTTGGATATTATAAATAGTGCTGCAGTAAGCATCTGGGTACATGTATCTTTTTGGATTAGAATTTTTGTAACCTATGGTTAGATTCCTAGAAGTGGGATTCCTGGATCAAATGGTAGTTCCATTTTTAGTAGTTTAAGGGTCCTCCACAGAGCTTTCCATAGTGACTGAACCAATTTGCATTCCCACCAATGGTGTAAAAGTGTCCCTTTCTCTCCACATTCATGCCAGCACTTGTTGTTGCCCTTTTTTTTTGAAATGGGCCATAGAAACAGATTTATTTTATTTATTATTATTTTTTTTTTGAGATGAGGTCTCGCTATTTTTGCCCATGGAACTGCAGGTCACATTGCCTGGTGTACCACCAGACTCAAGCAATCCCCAACCTCAGCTTCCCAGGTAGCTGGGATTACAGGCTCACACCACCACACCCAGCTATTTTTTTGGGACTAGGTCTTGCTGCGTGCCCCTGGCAGGACTCGAACTGCGATCCCTGGCCCCAGCTATGGCTTCCTAGGCTGCCACCTACAGGCATGCGCCATGCCCAGCCAGAAACAGAAATTTAAAGTGGATTTGAAACTTGAGATACCAGGGGAACCAAGAACCCTTTTAACATGTGTCTTTCTGTCACTAAAAGCTCCTTGTGTGTTTGAATCTTCCTCAGCCCCTTCCTCGGAGATCACCTACGGCATGGTCACAGCAGATTTGCTCCAATCCTTGTTGGCAGGAAGCCAGGCTCCTTGTGTCTTGAAGGTGCAGAGCCTTTTTGTGTTAGATGAAAACAGCTACCCGCTGCAACAGGATTTCTCCTTACTGGATTTTTATCCTGACAACATAGTAAAGCAGGCTCCGATGGCTGTCTCTGAGACCAGTGAAGAAATCACAGGTGCTTCATAGAAGAAATACTGAAATGACTTGTCTCTTGAAATAAATCAAACAGGGTTTTTGCCTTGAGTTTTTAAATAAATATGTTTTATAAAGATGCTTGTGCTAAATATATATTTATTTTTTTCTAATAAAAATTCTGTTAGCTTTTTGTTGTTGCTATTGTTACTGGTTTTTGGTCTATCTCTTTCTTGTTTCTGGAGAGATGATCTAGCACTAAAGGCAGTGGATAAGCAGTTCCCTGTGAGAAGTTCACTCTGTATTGTCCCTGCTCCATTTCAGGCACTGTTGGGTAAGGAGATACAGATTTAAGATATTCCCTTAGGAACTGCTTTTCTACCATAACCCAAATTTCTAAGTGTTCCCCCTTCTTCTTACTCTACTAAGCTAGCATTTGAAATGACTATAGCTATACATGATTATGGATTCATTTGTATCAGTCTTTAGACAAGTTTAAGACAGGCATGTCTTCCTCTAATGAAACATTGAAAATAAAGGAAATAAGATCTTGTTTCAAGTCATTATAAAGGAAGAAAATCCTACTCATTTCCAGGATTTGAGTCCTTTACTGAATTTATTTGCCAGCAAGCAAAGAGCAGTTTTTTTCCTCTCATAATTGTAGGAGTGCATATAAAGTAACCTCGAATAAGGAGATGTGGAGTTGTACTTCACTCGAAGTTTGAAGCATGCTGAGTATTAATACATTAATAATATTGCTTGAGCCGGGCATGGTGGCTTGTGCCAGTAAGCTTCAGCCTATGAAGCAGCTGGGACTAGGGATTGTGGTTTGAGTCCCACTTGGGGCAACACCACGAGACCTAGTCCCCAAAAAAATACCTGGGCGTGGTGGTGCATGCCTGTAATCCCAGCTACCTGGGAAGCTGAAGCTAGGGATTGCTTGAGTCCATGGTACCCCGGGCAACGTGAGCCTGCAGTTCCATGGGCAAATAGCGAGACCTAGTGTCAAAAAAAAAAAAAAAAAATTGATTGAAAACAACTATGTTCAGAATGAAATGTTTATTTACTCTTTTAGTTAATTAAAATTGTTTTCTGTAATTCAGGTCTTTAAAAATTTGACTTCCCTACAAATGAACTTCGGGAGTTTTGTGGTTCTTCCACAAAAAATATGAAAAAGTGTGTGTGAGAGTCCACACACAAAGGTACATTTTTCTGTGGAGAAACATCTGTAGCTTTCAACAACTCCTTAGAGGGATCTTTGACCAAAAACAAAAGAAGACAATGATAGGAATAAGTACTTTACTTGGTGAGTAAATTTTGGGGGCAGATATGGAGATTAGAGCAAATGATTGCTGATATTTATTCTAGCTCGTAGTAAAGCATGTTGAGAATGGCTTGTCCCTATCTGTTTTCTAATTATTCTGGGATTCCAACCAAATAGTTGGCTCCCTGGATAATTCATCTAATGAGTGATAAAACTTGAGTTTGGAGCTTATGATTTCTAACCCAAACTATTTGAACTATAGCCACAAGAGGAGCAAATTCAGAATTTTGTTATAAACTCTGCCCAGCCAATATAATCCCACCAAGAGAGCAATTCCCTTTTAAGCTTGCCCTTCTCCATCTGTCCCAAGATGTGACCTACTGCCTGTGTCAACCCAAATGTGATTGTCTGGCATATGATTCTTCACCTCATAGTTGAAGAAGTCTTAGAGCCATTTCAGTTGAGTCAAAGAATACCAGATCATAAAAATGTCTCTTCATAACCTTCAGTATATATTTCATGGTTAGGACACATACTTCCAGGAACTCTCAGCCTGGAAATTACTTCCTCCTGTCTCGAGGAATGTATCCCCAGAAATTATCATCTATGTCTTTCCCATGTCTTTTATTTTGAATGATAAATTTGTGTCCTGGAGGGTTTTTAAGTGGCATGGTACAGGCTATGAACCACAACAATTAGAATAAAGTGTTCATCTTCCCTGTCAGTTTAATCTGACCCCTGTTTTTATATTAACAATAGGAGAAATCTGTGAAAGAGAATCGTTTGCCAATTGTCATTCTGTCTTTGGAGGTCTTGAACCTGGTTTGTTACTAGAACCTAAATCTTTTTTTTTTTTTTGAGACTAGGTCTTGCTATGTTGCCCAGGGTAGTCCTGAACCCACAGACTCAAGTGATCTCTAACCTCATCCTCCGAGGTAGCTGGGATTACAGGCATGCACCACCATGCCAGCCTATTTTTTAGAGACTAGGTCTCACGAAGTTGCCCAGGGTAGTCTCACCTGTGGACTCAAGCAACTCTTGGCCCTAGCAGAAGCTAATTCTTTTTTTTTTTTTTTTTTTTGAGACTAGGTCTTGCTATTTTTGCCTGTGGAACTGCAGGCTCTTGTTGCCCAGGGTACCACAGACTCAAGCAATCCCCAGCCTCAGCTTCCCAGGTAGCTGGGATGACAGGCGCGCGCCACCACGCCCAGCTATTTTTTTGGAACTAGGTCTCGCTACAGCCCCAGGCGGGACTCGAACCGCGATC
>PVHY01026120.1:0-17724 GCA_004024945.1 Uropsilus gracilis
GTCCATAACTCAGCCAATGCCATCTGGGGCCCAGAGTGTCTCGGGGTGTGACTTCCACACGTCCTCGAGCATGTGTTGGCGTCACAAGTGGTTGTGGAGATCAACGTGTGATGGGCTTTTAAGACAGTATCCCAGAGCACTTGATTTCTTTCAATAACAATGTTTTTGTAACAATAGCAATAATTTCAATAATAATAATGTTAGTCGTGATTTTGATGACAATTCCTAATGATCTTAACAATAATAGCAATAATTTCAATAATAATAATGTTAGTCATGATTTTGCTGACAATTCCTAACAACCTTTAGATAATAAGTCACTTTAATAATCATTTTAATGCTCATTATTTCAAACAATAATTTCCAGCAATCATTTTTATGATATAAAGTTGATATTAATGAATAATCGTTTTAATAATCATTTCACTTTTTTATATACTAATAATTAATCATGCTTAATAATAATAATCATTTTAGTGGCAATTTTATTTATTTATAGACATATTTTAGGGCATTGATTTTCCCGGGGTTCTCCCATCGGTATAGGACCCATGGACCAGCTTTCTGATTCTCCATGTTTGTTCCCTCGTCGTCAAGGAAATGGACATCAAAACCACACTGAGATTTCACCTCACACTGGTCCGAACGGCCCAGATCAGAGAATGGGCAACAAGTGCGGGGAGGATGTGGAGCAAAAGGAACATGGTGGGTGGGGTGCAAACTAGCCTAGCCCCTGTGGAGAGCTGTGGGGGGACCCTCAGACGACTGGACCTGGAGCTGCCATTCAATCCAGCCATCCCACTGCTAGGGATCCACATAAAGGACCCCAAAACAGTCCCTTCAAGAGGACACTTGTGCTTGGGTATTTATGGTGGCAACCCCAAATACCCCCAGCACAGACTGGAATATTATGCAGCCATGAAAAATGATGCAGTGAAGATGGAACGCATCTACACGGTGGGTGGGGTGCAAATGGGTCCAGACACTGTGGAGGGCTGTGTGGGGACCCTCAGACGACTGGACCTGGAGCTGCCATTCGATCCAGCCATCCTCAAAGGAGTCTCCCCAAAGGACCCCAAAACACTCCTTCCAAAGGACACCTGTGCTCGGGTGTTTATGGCAGCACTAGTGACAGCCGCCAGGACAGGGAAACACCCCAAATACCCCCAGCACAGATGCATGGGTCAGAAAGCTGTTGTCTATGTGGAACATTGTGGAATATTATGCAGCCATGAAAAAGACAACCGCGAGGCATGCGTGATAACATGGATGGAGCTGGAAGGCATGATGTCAGCAGAAAGAAACCAGAAACTGAAGCACAGAGCCTGGGGGAGGGGTGCGTCCGAGTCCTAGGTGGGGGGAGGGAAGTTGAACGTGGGGGAGGGATGAGCACCCGTGATGAAGATTCGCGAATGATAATGAATGATGGTAATCACAAATGACCGAATGACTAAATAAGCACATTTAAAAAATAAACTCTGGCGCCGACTCGCCCAGAAGAAACGCCGAGCCTGACATTCTCTGGCGGCTGAAGAGACGCTCCTGTAATTACCCAGATAAAACTCCTGCCAAAAGGCTCGCCCCGAGTCTAATCACAAGAAGGAAGCAATTAGACAACTTGAGATGATGAGCCGATGTGCGGAGGTTTCAGAAATGTCAAGTTCTGGCAGCTCCCCGGCCCGGGTGAGGAGGGGGGAGTGTGGAGCAATAGACAAGGATGGGAAGAAGTGATGGTGGAACTGGTCCCGGGATGATGATGGGGAGGAGGAAGAGGAGGAGGAGGAGGAGGAGGAGGAGGATGGTGACGATGATGATATAAACCATATTAATGCCAACCTGTGGCTGCATCTGATCTAAATGCCTCAGTGTTGTCAGTCATGGGCTGCTGGGCCAGACACGAGGGCTCCAGGGAAGGTCAGGGCTGCGGGGGGATGACGGGGGCACCAGGGTCCCCCAGCCAGCTGGGCCAGAGTGGCCCCGAGCCATCTCGGTGACGGCCTTTTGTGGGCAACACCACCCCCGCCCCCTGTGGTGAGGCCAGCAGGCGGGTGGGGGACGCGGGCCCATCACTGCAGGACACGTTCCCACGTTCCCGTGATGGTGGACACGTGCCCGTAACTGTGGGGTTCCAGTAAGGCTGGTGTCCATCCTCCATCGGGGGACAATGCTGGTGTCCATCCTGCATCAGGGGACAATGCTGGTGTCCATCTTCCATCAGGAGGACAATGCTGGTGTCCATCCTCCATGAGGGGACAACGCTGGCGTCCATCCCTCATCAGGGGACAATGCTGGTGTCCATCCTCCATCGGGGGACAATGCTGGTGTCCATCCTGCATCAGGGGACAATGCTGGTGTCCATCCTCCATCAGGGGACAATGCTGGTGTCCATCCTGCATCAGGGGACAATGCTGGTGTCCATCCTCCATCAGGGGACAATGCTGGTGTCCATCCTGCATCAGGGGACAATGCTGGTGTCCATCCTCCATCAGGGGGACAAAGCTGGTGTCCATCCTCCATCAGGGGACAATGCCGGTGTCCATCCTCCATCAGGAGGACAAGTCTGGTGTCCATCCTCCATCACAGGGTCAAGCCTGGTGTCCATCCTCCATCGGGGGACAATGCTGTGTCCATCCTCCATCGGGGGACAATGCTGTGTCCATCCTCCATCAGGGGACAATGCTGTGTCCATCCTCCATCAGGGGACAATGCTGGTGTCCATCCTCCATCAGGGGGGCAATGCTGATGTCCATTGTCCATCAGGGGGACAACGCTGGCGTCCATCATCCATCAAGGGACAATGCTGGCATCATTTCTCCATCAGGGGGCAATGCTGGTATCCATCCTCCATCAGCGGGACAAAATGGTCATCAGGAACCCCCAGGAATCAGGGGAGGCAGACACAGGCTGTGGGTCCAGCCAGCCATGGTGGGAACTGTCCCCCGATGACAGGGAGAGGACGCTGGATTCACCATGGATTTTCTTCAGCAAAACAGAGTCACTCGTCTCCGTCCGCCGCCAAGAGGAGCTCAGCAAACGCATCTCCCCTGCAGCGTCCACACGGCCATCCGTCCCCTACAACCGCCCAGAGCTCCAGCCCCGTCCACCTCCGAGGATGAAGCCCCCGCCCAGGCTTGCAGTCGGGGTCATGCAGACTGTCCGAGGAGGTGGGGGCCTGCTGCAGACGGATGAGTCCACCATCCAGCCCGCAGCCCAGCCCCTCTCCAAGAGCTGGTGCCGCCAGGGCCGCCATGTTTAAACCATGAGTCTGGCCAGCGTTTGTTGTGAGCGCCCTGGCTTCAAGGCGCCAGCCTCTGCCCTCTGGGCTCCGGGTCGCTCTGCAGGCCGAGGTCAGGACTTTGGGATCTGGGGCCAGGCCTAGGGTGGGGGCTTCGGAATCATCACCAAGCCTGGGCATGTCCAAGGACGGGCCCCAGACCCTCCTTCCTGCCTTGGGGCCTCTTTGGGGCCCCCATGTCCAGCTTGCTCGGTTCCAGCTCTGGGAGAAAACTGTCCATGGGTGTAAGGGAGCTAAGGGTGGGGCCGGAAATCAGGGTCTCAGGGGTGTAGGGGAGCCCCACAGGGCGGATGTCCCAGTCAGGAGAATGGGGCACGCAGAGAGCCCAAGATGTCCTCCCAAGGGAGGAGGGACGCCAGCATTGTCCCCTGATGGACGATGGACATCAGCATTGTCCCCCTGATGGAGGATGGACACCAGTATTGTCCCTCTGACAGAGAATGGACATCAGCATTGTCCCCCTGATGGAGGATGGACACCAGTATTGGCCTCCTGATGGAGGCATTGTCCCCAATGGAGGATGGACAATGGATGTCCCCTGGTGGACAATGGATGCCAGCATTGTCTCCCTGATGGAAGATGGACACCAGCATTGTCCCCCGAAAGAGGGTAGACACCAGCATTGTCCCCTGATGGACGATGGATGCCAGCCTTGTCCCCCTGATGGAGGATGGACATCAGCACTATCCCCCTGATGGAGGATGGACACCAGTTTTGTCCTGCTGATGGAGGCATTGTCCCTGATGGAGGATGGACGCTAGCATTGTCCCCTGATGGAGGATGGACACCAGCATTTCCCCCCTGATGGAGGATGGACACCAGTATTGTCCCCCAATGGACGATGGACACCAGTGTTGTCCCCCTGGTGGAGGATGGACACCAGTGTTGTCCCCCTGGTGGAGGATGGACACCAGCCTTGTCCTCCTGACGGGACCTACGAGGTTCTGCCCATCCCAGTTCTCTGGGCCCCCATCAGGACTCCCCGAGAGGCTCGCGCACCCCCAATCCGCGGATCAACAGCTCCAGCCCCTCTGGAATCGCCCGCCCCGTTCCCACACCCAGCGGGTACCGGGTGACCACTGTCAAGACGCCATTTGGTGTGCGTTTCCTAGGGGCGGGGCGAGCCTCGGGGCGCAGAGACACCCCCACATTCCTAGAGCTGTGGCAACAGCCATTTAGTATGCACCAGCTGTCTCCCGAAGCACACGGGACTCCGCAGGAGAAGGGAAGTTCACAGAAAATGAGACAACCCTCCTCGTGAGACGCTGGTGGTTCCTGGGGAGAACGTGACACCCCGAAAGAGTTATATAGAGAAAAATGAAATGACGGTGGCGCACCATTTGGGTGATCAGGCAAACAGGTGTGATTTAGCCAGGATCCTGCAAGTTGACGTCTTTCCTTCCGTTTGCTTCCAACGAGAGCCTCGTCATCCTCATCCTGACCCAGATCCGTCCTTTCACGGTTATGTTGCTATTTCGTTGAAGAGGAATTTAATTATAAAAGCCTCCTTGAATGGATCCTTGACCTTTCTTTCTTTCTTTCTTTTGAGTTTTTATTTTATTTGTTTATTTATTTATTTTTGAGACCAGGTCTCGCTATTTTTGCCCATGGAACCGCAGGCTCTCGTTGCCCGGGGTACCACAGACTCCAGCCATCCCCAGCCTCAGCCTCCCAGGTAGCTGGGATGACAGGCACCTGGAACCGCAGGCTCCCGTTGCCCGGGGTACCACGGACTCAAGCCATCCCCAGCCTCAGCCTCCCAGGTAGCTGGGATGACAGGCGTGCGCCACCACGCCCAGCTATTTTTTGGAACTAGGTCTCGCTACGGGCCCCAGGCGGGACTCGAACCGCGATCCCTAGCCCCGGCCGCTTCCTAGGCTGAAGCTTACAGGCACGAGCCACTGTGCCCGGCCCATCCTTGACCTTTCTTGCCCCGGATTATACCTCTTGCTTCCGGCACGAAAATCCAGGTTTGTTTTGTTTGTTTGTTTTTTCTTTTTTAGAAGAAATACAACAACAGCAAGAACATATCCAAGGGATTAAAGTCCTTAGAGCAAACACTTAGAACTTGCTAGCTTAGTTTCTCTCGAGTCTCTTTCTGAAGTTCGTCACAGCTGCCAATCAGCGTGACAAATGGATATTTTAGCACCAAAGGAGCACCAAGTGGAAAAGCTATTGCAGATCCGACACGTCTTACTTCGTTCCAGTTCTCTTGGGCTCCAGCTGGGAACAGCATCTCACAACTTAACGCCTGAGAGGCTCACAGCCTTCGGCGGGGTTTGCGAGGATGGTGTATGGTTTTAGATGGTTGAGTGGACACTCAGATGGACTGTCCTTCCGAGGATACAGCTTTCCTTGACCAGAGCTGCTGCGACACTGATGTTAGCGGTGATGTTAGAGCTGTTGGAGGTGATGTTAGAGATGATGTGGACAGAGGTGATGTTCGATGTGATGGTGATGGTGTAGACAGTGGGGTGATGATGACGGTGGATGTGGTCATGACAATGGTAGTGGTGGTGGTGGTGGTGGTGATGATGGTGATGGTGGTGGTGATGGTGGTGATGATGATGATGGCATGATGATGTTAGAGGGATGTAGGCAACGGTGATGGTGGTAGGTGATGATATTGGTGGCAATGATGATATTGGTGGTGATGACGGTGATGGTGCTGGTGATGATGGAAGAGGCAATGATGATGATGATGATGATGACTGATGATGATGATGATGATGATTGATGATGATGGTGATGATGATTGATAATGATGATGATGACTGATGATGATGATGATGATAACATTGGTGTTGATGAAAATGATGGTGGTGGTGGTGGTGGTGGTGATGATTGTGGTAGAGGTGGTGATGATGGTGATGACGTTGGTTGGTGATAATGGCAGAGGGAATGATGAAAATGATGATATTGGTGATGATGACAATGATGATGTTGATGTTGGCAGCGGTGGTGGTGGTGGTGGTGGTGGTGATGATGATGATGTTAGAGGTGATGTAGACAATGATGATGGTGGTGGTGATGATGCTTGCGGCAATGATGATGTTAATGGTGATGACAGTGATGGTGGTGGTGATGACGGTGATGACGTTGGTGATGATGGAAGAGACAATGATGATGCTGATGACACCGGTGTTGATGACATTGATGATGGTGGTGGTGATGATGATGGCAGAGGTGAGCTGATAATGACGATGGTGATATTGACAGTGGTGGTAGTTGTGATGATGCTGGTGACGATGATGCTAGAGTTGATGTAGACAATAATGATGGTGGCGATGATGTCAGTGGTGATGTTGATGGTGATTGCAGTGATAGTGGTGATGATGATGGTAGATGTGATGATGATGATATGATGGTGCTGATGATGCTGGTGATGATGACAATGATGATGATGACATTGGTGGCGATGACACTGATGACAGTGGTGATGATGATGATGGCGGAGGTGGTGATAATGGTGATGTCAATGGTGGTGATGTTGGTGGTGATGATAGTGTTAGTCATGATGATGCTGGTGGTGATGGCGATGGTGGTGTCATAATGATGGTTGTGATGTTATGATGACAGTAAAGTAGGTGATGAGACTGGTGGTGGTGATGGTGATAACAACAAGCACCAAGAAGCTATCCTCCTTTGAAAGTAAAAACAGCCTGGCTGACTTCCAAGGGTAATTATTTACCAGCTTGGGTCACAAAATAACCTCTATTTATAGGCATAGCATGAAATATTTAAAACAGTATTGTTATTAACTGTGCTTTTTCTTCACTGCCGGGAACTGGATTGGGTAGGGGTTAGTCTAGTGCTTCTATTAAAGTATATATATATATATATATATATATATATATATATATATATGTATATATGTATATATATAGTATATATATATAGTATATATATATAGTGATGTAAAATGACCTTTTAGTCTTTATATGTCCCTAAATCTTGCAGCAACTAGTTCAACCAATAACTATACAATAAATAGGCCTCTACCCACATTTTTCCTGATTTTTTTTTTCAAACATAGACTTAAGGGAAGAAATCTTTAGATGAAGAGCTACTGTTAGCTGTAAGAAGAGGTCAAGCCAGAATAATATGAATACCATTAGGCTTGAAGTGTTGGGTTAAAAATCATTAACCAGGATGGAAACATTTTTATGGAAAAAAAAAAAAAAGAAAGAACCGTGTGATTTTCTCGCTATGAGATTAACTTAAAAGATGGGTTTGCACTGTGTCAGGAGATTGGACCAATCTAAGTAGCATGATTATAGATTTACAGGAGGGCACAATTTATAGGAAATAATTGCAAGGTTAAGCGTGAATTATGGGGCCGGCGTAATTACCAGTTCTTCTGCAAAACACGCTGTCTTCAGATAAAACATCATCTTATTCATGTTCTATGTTTAGCTCCCCCATGTCCTTCTTTGGCGACGTGATCACACGTTTCTCTTCCATTGAAATCGCACATGATTTATTTATCCACGCCCCCCCGCCCCCCCACCCCCCACCCATCCCTTCTCAACTTTCCATTTCTCTCCTCTCTTTGGATCTGGTTCTCTGGGGTTAAACTCTTGTCAGGGGGAGGCCTAACCCTTGACCCAGGCTAAAGCTTCTACTACACAGTCAGCTCCAAAGTCACAGCGACAACTTATGTGGTTGTGTAAATAGACCAGATCTTTCCCAACCAATCATCCGCTTGGGGGACATTTGGGGTGTTTCCACGTGCTGGCGACTGTCACTAGTGCTGCCATCAACGCTCGAGCACAGGTGGCCTTGGGAAGGAGGATTTTGGGGTCCTTTGGGGGGATCCCCAGCCATGGGAGGGCTGGCTCGAATGGCAACTCCACATCCAGTCATCTGAGGGTCCCCACACTGCTCTCCACGGAGGCTGGACCAGTTTACACCCCACCTGCCGTGTAGACGCGCTCCTTTCTCTCCGCATCCTCCCAGCACTTGTTGCCGCCTGTGCTTGTCTCATGGGCTATTCTTACTGCCGTGAGACGGGATCTCAGTGCAGTTTTGAGGTGCATTTCCCTAATGATGCGTTTGTTCAGACGCCTGCTCGTCCATCGAAGAAGATAGACTTCTATCATCCGCAGCAGCGTGGATGGAGGGAGAAGGGGGCCTGTCAGAGGAAGAGGACGCGCCGGTGTAGACGCCCGAGCCATTTGCAGAGAGCTGAGGAATGTCTCAGGGACAACCTCCCGCTCGATGGGGAAAACAGCAGCTCTGTCAAAGCCACGCTCGGCCATTTGAAGAAAATTGCCGGTTTTCTTAACGCCCCTGCCATTTCCACCAGCGCAATCGTCCGCGGTGGAAACAGCTGAGGTTTGGCCTCATGGCAGCTAAACGCCCCATCGGCACCTGGTGTCTGTCGAGGATGAGAGGGCGGAGGCAGCGTCGGGCGTCTTAAGCTACGTTGGCGGCTCAAACGCGCACGGGGCTTTGCTGAGGGAAGGCGGCAGCTTGCGGAGTCAGGCTGGTGGAGCTGATGGGCCTTGAGCCCCGCCCAGCCCGAGCCGGGCACCGGCCAGGTCCAGTCTCCCTCCGGCGTCTTCTCTCCGCGTCTCCCAGGCGCCTCCCGCCTCTCCCACCGTGGCCGAGGCCCAGGCCAGCTTCCCCCAGCCCTGGCCGTCTCCAGGGACCAGCTCACCGGGCCGCCTGGCTGCGAGGCCCCACGCTCCACACCGTCCACTCTTCTGCCGGCCACCGTGGCTCCTCCCACGTCCAGCTCCCTCTTCGGGGGGCTTCTGTCCAGCCTGGTCACTCGGGCTCCTCTTTCCCTGCCTGCCATTCTCGCCTCTCCTCTCCCCCAAAGTCTCTCTCTGTGTGTCTCTGCTTCTTTCCTTTTTGTCTCTTTCTTTTCCTCCTAAAAGCCAGAGGTTCCAATTTGCCTCCACACACCCTCCAGGCGAGACGTTCTCTCTCCCGGGTCCACACTCGGGATTTGCCACACAAAGTCCTCTTATTCCCGTTCAGGCCTCTGCTTTTTCCAGGCCCCACGAATGGCGTCAGCACCTAAGTCTTATGCACACGAGCCTTGTCCCCACGTTGGGGTCCCGGCCTCAGGACCCGGATTTCGAAATTCAGGTCGGAATCTCTCCGCTCAGACACCCTCTGAGACCAGACCTCCTCCGTCTGACTTCCCGGCTTCGGGAAAGAAACGTAAGCCAGGAAGAACGGCCGGTTCACCACCCATGCCGTCCCACGGCGCCGAACACCCGTCTTTTCAAACCAGACGGACGGTGTCACCACGGGCACGATGTTCTCTAATTGACGCCCGGTGGAGGGACAGCTCTTTCATTCGGGACTTTGGGAAACGCCGTGACCTTGTCAGCCAGCCTCTGCTAACCACCAGCAGGAGTCCTTCCCGCAAGCGTCCCCTGAGGACACAATTATGGGAGGGCTTGACGCTGCCGTGAACGTGCCCCATCTCTGGGGACCATGACTCCCTCCCCCCGCGTCCCTGGCTATCAGTGTTGTTACCCGCATTGATAGGGTGAAGTCGAGCTCATCAGAGCAGCACAGACAGCGTTGAGCGCGCTCGGCCGGGATCGTCATCGTCTGACAGGCTCGCTTGGCTGAGCAGCTAGAGAAGCCCAGCGGCTGCAGGTAAGTGAGGTGACGGAGGCAGCAGAAATGGCATTGCCAGCATCGTCAGTCGTGTCTGCGTGAGATGCAGGGGGATGCGAGCCTCGTCCAGCTGAAGAGGGATGGGTCCTCAGGCGGCAGCTGTTGCGTCCAGGATGGTGCTTTGGCGGGTGTTGCTTAGGACGTGCGTAGCTTGGGGGGGTGTCCATGGAGATTTGGAAACGGCCCAATTCCAATGGTTTGGTTCTGAGGTTTGCAGATGCTGGTGTGTCCTAAAGGACTCAGCCGGTCCGGGATGCACGGCTTGTTTGATTAAGCGCCTCCTGATCTGAGAAAGGTGGAGCAGTGAGTTGGATGTCATATGCTATGGCATTTGTCCTCTGCCAGGGCTCATATTTTAAGAGGGCTTACGTGGTTGAAGACACACACACACAGACAGACAGTTACGGGGTTGAAGTCTTATGGGGTTAAAGACACACAGACACAGAGACAGACACACACAGACACATACAGGCACACACAGAGACAGACACATACAGGCACACACAGAGACAGACACACACAGACACACTCACATGATTGAAGTCTTATGGGGTTAAAGACACACAGACACAGAGACAGACACACAGACACAAATAGACACACACAGAGACAGACACACACACTTATGTGGTTGAAGTCTTATGTAGTTGAAGACACACATACACAGAGACAGACACAAACACAGACACACAGGCACACACAGAGACAGACACACACAGACTGACACACATGGACACACACAGGTACACAGAGAGAGACACACAGCACACACAGACACACTCATGTGCTTGAAGATTTATGTGATTGAAGACACACATACACAGAGACAGACATAGACACACAGACACATACAGGCACACACAAAGACACACACAGAGACAGACACACATGATTGAAGTCTTGTGTGGTTGAAGACACACATACACGGAAACAGACACACAGATACACACACAAGCACACACACAGACGCACATGGTTGAAGCCTTACGTGGTTGAAGACACACACAGACACTTACAGGCACACAGACACACATAGACAGACTGACACACACACACGTACACGGAGAGACAGACACACACAGACACACTCGAGGTTGAAGTCTTATGTGGTTGAAGACACACATACACTGAGACAGACACACAGACACAGGCAAACGGACAGACACACACAGACAAACTGGCACACAGTCACACACAGACACAGACACACACAGACACAGACACACACACAGACTGACACATACAGACACACACACAGGTACACACAGAGACAGACACACACAGACACACTCGAGGTTGAAGTCTTATGTGGTTGAAGACACACATACACGGAGACAGACACACAGACACAGGCACACAGACAGACACACACAGACAAACTGACACACAGGAACACAGAGACAGACACACACAGACACAGACACACACACAGACTGACACATACAGACACACACACAGGTACACACAGAGACAGACACACACAGACACACTCATGTTTGAACTCTTATGTGGCTGAAGGCACACACATACACAGAGACAGACACACACAGACACAGGCACACAGACAGACACACACAGACAAACTGACACACAGTCACACACAGAGACAGACACACACAGACACAGACACACACAGACTGACACATACAGACACACACACAGGTACACACAGAGACAGACACACACAGACATACTCATGTTTGAACTCTTATGTGGCTGAAGGCACACACATACACAGAGACAGACACACACAGACACAGGCACACAGACAGACACACACAGACAAAGAACACACAGTCACACACAGGAACACTTAGAGATAGACACTCACAGGCACACAGACACACACACAGACTGACACATACAGACGCACACAGGTACACGCAGAGACAGACACACACAGACACAGACACAGACACAGACACACAGATACACACAGACAGACACAGACACACACACAGGTATACCACACAGACTGATACAGAAACACACAGGTACACACAGACAGACTGTCACACATAGCCACACACACAGGAACACACAGAGGCACACACACACAGACACTCTCATGTGTTTGAAGTGTTATGTGGCTGAAGACACACATAGAGACAGACACACGCAGACACAGGCACACAGACAGACACAAAAAAACTGACACACAGTCACACACACAGGTACACACATAGACACACACAGACACACTCGAGGTTGAAGTCTTATGTGGTTGAAGACACACATACACGGAGACAGACACACAGACACAGGCACACAGACAGACACACACAGACAAACTGACACACAGGAACACAGAGACAGACACACACAGACACAGACACACACACAGACTGACACATACAGACACACACAGGTACACGCAGAAACAGACACACACAGACACACTCATGTTTGAACTCTTATGTGGCTGAAGGCACACACATACACAGAGACAGACACACAAAGACAAAGAACACACAGTCACACACAGGAACACTTAGAGATAGACACTCACAGGCACACAGACACACACACAGACTGACACATACAGACACACAGGTACACGCTGAAACAGACACACAGACACAGACACACAGATATACACAGACAGACACAGACACACACACAGGTATACCACACAGACTGATACAGACACACACAGGTACACACAGACAGACTGACACACATAGCCACACACACAGGAACACACAGAGGCACACACACACAGACACTCTCATGTGTTTGAAGTGTTATGTGGTTGAAGACACGCATACACAGAGACAGACACACGCAGACACACTCGAGGTTGAAGTCTTATGTGGTTGAAGACACACATACACGGAGACAGACACACAGACACAGGCACACAGACAGACACACACAGACAAACTGACACACAGGAACACACAGAGACAGATACACATAGACACACTCATGTGGCTGAAGTATCACGTGGCTGAAGACACACAGAGACACAGACACACACACACAGAGACACACAGATGCACACACAAACACACACACAGAAAGACACACATGGTTGAAGTCTTATGTGGTTGAAGACACACACAGAGACAGACATAGACACACAGACACATACAGGCACACACAGAGACAGACACACACACAGGTACACACCGACTGATACACACAGACACACACAGACAGGCTCACACACACAGCCAAACACACAGGAACACACAGAGACAGGCACACACAGACACACTCATGTGGCTGAAGTCTCACGTGGCTGAAGACACGCACAGACACAGAGACACATACAGGCACACACAGAGACAGACACACAGAGACAGACACACACACAGACACACTCATGTGGTTGAAGTCTTATGGGGTTAAAGACACACATACAGAGACAGACACACACAGACTGACACACATGGACACACACAGGTGCACAGAGAGACACACAGCACACACAGACACACTCATGTGCTTGAAGTTTTATGTGGGACACACATACACAGAGATAGACATAGACACACAGACACATACAGGCACACACACAGACAGACACACAGAGACACACACACAGACACACACACATGACCTGTGTGGTGGCCTCGCTCTCTCTCTACATGCTGCCCGCGGAGAATGTCACCAATGCCAGAGAAACGTCTTGGAACGTGTCACTCGGCACGAAGGCAGCCGCTCTGAGATTCATCAGCCTTTAAGAAAATTTGAGCTCATCCAAGTGATCGAGACTGTGTTGTCGGCATTCTCATGTATTCACTCGACAGCCATCATCAGCGCCGTGGCGGGGAAGGCAGGGGACAGGCAGGGAAGGCAGGGGACAGGCGGTCTCAGAGATTCCAGGATGGTTCCCAGGACGGTGCCGTTTGCTCAGAACGGAAAAGACCAAGGCATGCAGGCTGGAGGTGGGAAGCCAGGGAGGCAGGAAGGAGAGACAGACACCGGCTTCGAGACTCGGCCTGTTGTCACGGATGCGTCTGTGGCCCCCGTCTTCTGAGGAGCAGATGTCAAGAGGAGGGTAAACGTGGAAGGATGTTTTAGGTGAAAAACCTCTGTGGAAGAGGAAGGGGAAGAAGAAGCTGGTTGCGCAATCCGTCCTCGTTGCATCGTCGGATGTGCAGAGTGGCTATCATATCGTCCATCTCTTGTCCACTTTCGGGAGCGTGATGTGGTCTGTGGTGGTCCGGCTCTCCTTCGTCATGATGTGGTCCGTGGTGGTCCGGCTCTCCTTTGTCATGACCGTGTAATATTCCACCATGTACAAGCACTGAACGCGATCTCTGTTGCCTCTGCTTTTCTTTTTTTTAATAAATATATATAAATATATATATAAACAACCCTGGCATGTTGGCACAAACACCCAGAAATACGAAGACGCAAGTAACAGAACACACAACATACAGAGGGATTCTAATAACGTGCCCACTGCATGCAACTGGCCCCACGTGAGGGTCCAGGCTATGTGAGCTGACCTCGGAGCATCCACTCACAGGTAGGGGAGAAGCTGGGAGGATCATCCCCTCCCCCCAAGCCCTTTCCCTCAGGACAAGATGGAGATGGTGGTGTTGGACGCTGGGTGACTTCAAAGAAGCTGGAGGTAATAGGATCCCCCCTGGGGCCACCCATGTTATCATAAATGCACCTGGCAGTTTTGATGGCTGCGTAATATTCCACCGTGTACATCAACCACCTCTGTTTCAACCATTGGTCACTTTGGGGCCATTTGGGCTTCAACCATTGGTCAGTTTGGGGGCATTTGGGTTGTTTCCATATCTGGGCTATTTGGTGCTACCACACACATTATATTAGCAGAAATAAGTCAGAAGGAAAAAGACAGCAATCAGAGGGTCTCAGTTATAGCTGGGCTATAGGGATGACCAACAAGAGGACAGGGAAAACCTAAAATCCGCTGTCAGTGGAGCTGGCTGCTTGGGAAGGGGTGGGGGAGGGGGGAAGGGGAGAAGGGAGGCATACGGGAAGATTGAGAGGGAGATGGGACGGAGGGAAGACCCCCCCCCCCAGGACATGCAATGATGTCATATACATTCATCATTACGTATAGAGTGGACAAATGACATAGGTTGTACATCATTCATGCTATACATTACACATCATTGTGTATGGATAATAGATTTATCATTTATACTATACATTACACATCACTGTATATGGATAATATACCCCCTTACATGTATGTGCAATATGCATATACCTCCTTACATGTATGTGCAATATACATACATATTCTTTGGTTTACCGATCCATGCCTATCTGTACATATGTGTGTGTATGTGTATATGTGTATATACATATATATATACATATATATATTAAGTACGCCATCGGTGGATATCCAGATCTGTCTCCTTAGACACCTGCATACGTGAACACCAAAACGATCAATAGAAAAATAACAGAAGAAACACAAGCTGGAGGGAAATGGAGGGGGTGACGGTTGCCTCTGGAACACGGTTCGGGGGCAGGGAGCAGCTTAACATCTGTGCATTTCCGTTTGTAAACCCCACACGGAAGATCTGTGAACCAACACAGAAGCCGGCAGAGGAAGACGCCAGTGTCTGCACGTTCCTCCAAGCAGATGAGGGAGGACGGCTGTTGGATGCATGGATGTGGGGGTGCGGGATGGGATGGGGGGGTCAGGGCTGGGGGGGTGCCTTCAGATAGGAACTGAATGCCGCAGACACGAATGTGCATTTCCAGTCCTCTCCAGAGAGCGGGGGGATGCTCGCTTTGCCGCTCTGGCATCATGGAGTTGAGTTGGGACACGACAGGGTTTCCTGGTCTCTGTTGTCCAGCCTTCCTTCTCCCTCTCCATCGCCTTCCCCCTTCTCTCCATCTTCTCTCTCCTCTTCCCTCCCTCTCCACCTCTCTCTCCATCCCACCTTCTCTCAACCCTACCTCTCCATCCTCCCCATATATCTTCTCTCTCTCTCCATCCCATCCTGTCTCTCTCCACCATCTCTCTCCCTCCCACCCTCTCCCCTCTCTCCCTCCCACCTACTCTCTCTCTCCCCTCTCTTGCCCTCCCACCCTTTCTCAACCCTCCCTCCCCATCCTCCCCCCTACATCCCCTCTCTCTCCACACTCTTCATATTCTCTCTCCTCTCCTTCTCTCCATCCTCTCTCCATCCCCCTCCCCTTTCTTTCCATCCTCTCTCTATCCTCCTCCCTCTCTCTCCAACTCTCTCCATCCCACCCTGTCTCTCTCCACCTTCTCCCTCTCCACCCTCTCTCTCCATCCTCGTCCCCCCTCTGTCCATCCTCCCTTTCTCTCCACCCTCTCTCCAGCCCATCCTCTCCCTTCTCTCCATCATTTACCCTCCTTCCCCACTCGACCCTCTCTCCATCCCACCCACTCTCTCCCCCCTCTTTCCCTCCCACCCTCTCTCAAACCTCCCTCTCCAACCCCTCCACCCCATCCCCCTTCCTCCCTCTCTCTCCACCCCTACCCCTCTCTCTCTCTCCACCCTCTTCCCCTCTCTCCACTCTCCATCCATCTTTCCACCCCACCCTGTCTCTCTCCATCCAATTCTTTCCACCCTCTCTCTATCCTCCTCCCTCTCTCCACCACCTCTCTCCACACACTCTCTGCATCTCCTTTACTCTGTCTTCATTCTCTCCATCCCCCTCTGCCTCTCTTTCTCCAACTTCTCTCTCCACCCCCTCTCTTTACCCTCTCTCCCCATCCCTTCTCTTTCCCGACCCTCTCTCTGTTCTCTCTCCCTCTTATCCTTTTTTCCTTCCATCCCCTTCTCACCACTCTCTCTCTGCCTCCCTCTCCCTCTCCCCAGAAGCAACGGCACAAGTGTCTCCTTCACTCCTTGCCCACACACCCTCCTCCCACGAGCACGTTCAGAAACCGTGCCCACCATGACAGAGACAGTCTCCTCCATCACCCTCCAGGCCCATGCCTTCCTCCTCCCACGGAAGGAGGAAGGAAACGTTTCCAAGCCCACTTATTTCATGTAACCCAGGTGTCTGCAGTCCAACAACGGCCAAAAGTCCATCAGAAGCACATCCTCCTTACAGGCCAGGGAGGAAATCAGATGACCGGGGCCAGCTTCCCCAGGGTATCTCCACTGCGGGGGTTTCTGTCTCCTGTGGTTTTCTCAGCCAACCGCTGTCTGCAGTGAGCGCCAGGGGGGTGGGTGAATGGCTTCCCCAGGGGACACAGGTAAGGACCAGTTGGTGTTTGGCATGGTGTTCCCCAACTTCCTTCTCCACAGCGTCCTGATGACGCGAAATGCCAAGGTTTCAGCGACCAGGTCGTCCAGGACACATGTCCAGATATCTTAGGATGTTTTCGTATCTGTTTGCTGCTGTTCCCTCTATCCCTCCGAGAAGTGAGACCACCCTGTGTTGCTCATTTCCTTTCTGGCTGGTTTCGGCTCCCATGATTCCTTCCAGTTCCATCCTTGTTGCTGCAGATGACACAGGTTTGCCTTTTTTGATTGATGTAAAATAAAACAAATTAAAAAATATAAAAACCTTGTGGTAAAGGGGAAAATAATAAATAAATAAGTAGATAGATACATACATGATAGGTACATGCATACATACATACATGCATAGATACATACATAGATAGATACATATATGGATACATAAATATATAGATACATACATATATACATACATACATAGATACATACATAGATATATAGATAGATACATAGATAATACATGCATACATAGATACACAGATAGATACACATATCGCTAGATGGATGGATGGATGGATGGATGGATGGATGGATGGATGGATGGATGGATGGATGGAT
>PVHY01026121.1:0-17647 GCA_004024945.1 Uropsilus gracilis
AAAGAGAAATCCTTAATGTTTTTATTAAGTTAGTCTTTTACCAGCTAATTCAAATAAGGAGTAGTACAGAGATATTCTCTCGCCATCCACTTCCAACCAGATTCCATGGAGACCCAGGCTGGCATCGATCCCATATGGAAATTTATAAAACTTTATAAAGGATTCATAAAATTTTGGTTTAGTAGATATAGCACCACATCTCTGATCTTTCTGGGAAAGCTTTGCTGACACAATCACTATATATTAGCTTCTGGATATCAAGTCATCACTCCTTTGCCTGGTTCATGCTCCATGTAGCAGCATGCTCTAAAGAGCTGTGCTTCCCACCAGACTTGCAGGCATCAAGTCTGTTGGAGTTTCTGTGTATTTTAGTGATTAAAATTAAAAAAAAAAGATATTTTTTACTCCACCTTTTGGGCCTTGGAGAGGCTACACGTGTATCCTTCTCTCATGTATTTCAGTGGATTCTGTTATTACCTTGATCGTTGGAATAAGGCAAAACTGACGTGCTTCAGTAATGGCCAGCCTTAACTTTCAGTCTTGGGACATTTGCTCTTGGAGTCCTGAGATGCCATGTACAAAATCTGTGTGCTGAGGCTACATGCTATGAGGAAACCAGGCCACTGAGGTTGAGGCTTACAGGCTTGTGATGCTTCTAACCTTACAGACTGGCACCAGCCACAAGAGTGGAGCAGCTGCAGTGGCTATGATATAGGGAGGGGGAGAGACAGGCTTTCTTTTTTAACTTATAAAAATCCTTTGCCTGTTTTTCTGAGCCAGAGTCAAACTTAACCTGATTTCAAGCTGCAAATGCCTTTCCCTAACAACTAACCTTTCATAGACTAGTAAACTTTGTTTTTCAGATATCTGCTTTCTGCAGCTCCCTCCAGCTTCCTGCTTGTATGCTTGTACCAGCTTCAGTCTGCAGAAAAAGAAAAAGCTTAGAATCTGCAGTTCACCTTCTTTGGGTTCTTTCGTCATCTATAGCCATTTTATGATAATTTCCAAAGCTAGAACAGACTCTTAAAGTGTGCAGACTATTTATTACTAAACAGGGCAATTACTTTGATATTTACTACAAGATAAATATGTAAGAAACCCCAATATCCCCAACAAACCAAACCCTCAGTCCTTTAGTCTCTGTTATACTCACACATTTCCAAATCATGCAGAATTCAATGAACATTGTTCCAAAGGTAGGCATCCTTCTTGGCATGCTCCAGTTTCCTCCAGGCATGTAGTTGAAGGCATGATTTCTTCTCCTTTCAGTATTGTTGTTACTTTAAGCAGTATTAAAAACTGCAAGTTTCAGGAACCAGCAAAGTCCATTTACTCAGGTCTAACTCACAGCCACTCCAAAAGCATCTAAGTCAATCAGATATGGCAAACTCCAACACAGGAATTCCAATTTCTAAACCCTTCACACTTTTTCAGAATGCACACTTGGTTAATGTATGCTAAAGCCATGAGTTCAAAATTTGGGCCCATGACTGTGCTGGCAGCCTCGGCCATGTAACTGCTTCTATCTCCTTCCAAGATGCCTCCATCTCAAAAATGACTGCCCTCTCTCTTTGTTCTAAATTAAACTTATATCAACTCCCAACATCCCCCTAGACTGTACTCAGGAGGAAGGCCTATAATTCAGCTATACTAATGGCAAGTACCAAATTAGTCCTCTTTAAAATTTACAAATCTATAATAACAGTAATATCACTCCATTTTTCTAAGCTTAATATATATCAGCAATAATAATGAAAGTTCCCGGGGGATGCCCTGCAGTAGCTCCATTAACCACTGATGACATGGGCTGCAGAGACTGAAAAAGCAGCACACATGTAAGTGTCCACAGAGTCAGGAGGAATGTCTATTTTAGGCCTCTCCGTTTTGAAGTGGTTTATACCTGAGTAGCAGTAGTAACCAGAAAACCACCCTTGATTGATCTTGAGGAACTAGGTCTTTCCTTCCCACATAAGCTTGCTGAAATAGTGTTTATCCACTGAGTTGCTGGAGAAATATAGGTTAAACATTCTCACAGAGGGTGGTTCAATTTGCTTTCTAACTGAAAAGACACATTATTTTTTAACTTACAATCTACCTGCTTGAGAAATGGATTAGATGTTGTGATTGGTTATTGGAAGAATGTGTGAATAAATAAATGTAGAGGGTAAACCAATGATTCAGTACTTAAGTAAAGTACTGAATACCTTAGGTAAAGTACTGAATTACCTCTGATAATTTAACTCAGTCATTTCACTAATTAAATCAAATTTCATGCTCTTAATTAAGTTGACAAGTTGAGTGTCTTGTCATGTCCTCTCCAAAATGTTCATGGAAAGTGACCATTCTTTTCTTGACTCTGGCCCAGCACTTTAGGACCGCTTCACATGGTCTAACACCTCCTTACCATGCTCATGTGTGTGGCTTCATGTTCTTGAAAAGCCCTTCTAGACTTGAGGAGCTGACAACTTCTGCTCATTCTTTATGTTCAATCATGGCTTACTTTCTGGGCTTAGAGATCCATGAATTTAGCCATCCTTCAGTAAGCATTTCATCATACCAACTACCATGCCCTTGAGTCAGTGAGAATGGCAAGTACTTCAAGGAAGTACTGACTTGGGTATCTTGGAGATGACAGGGAAAGTAAAGACTAGGATTTTGGAAGCACAAGAGCACATCTGCAGGCCGCCTGAGAGAGCAGAGGCAGTCTCAGAAAAGTGCCTCCTGAGCTGAGTCCTAAAGTGGTTGAAAAACTAGGGTGAGGAGTTGTGGTGACACTTATGTGGTTTGTTGGATTTTCCATTTGTTTTTAATCAGATCAACTGAAGTATCTTAGTCACTTGGTTAAACTCAATTCTTGGTTCGCTCTCACACTTGCCTAGTAAATCTGCCTCTACACCCTGTTACAGCACCCCTAGGCTTCCAAGTTTGTCCCATTGTCTGCACCTCTGTTGGTCTCTCCTGGTGGCATTTGATATCTGGAGACCATCAGACACTACCTGTTCTGAAGCCCTGTATTTTATCTGGGATGTTGAAGAACTGTAAACAATCTTCTGCATAATCAGAAAGTTTGAAGTTAGAGAAAGCTAACTTTGAAGTGAAGATGGAAATTTCCTTTAAGAAAGGAAATAATTTCCAGAATCAGGCTCCATACAAAGCCATCCTATTACATCCTACCTCCAGTACCGGTCCTCTGTAAAGAAGTATGTTTTCTTCCTTTCTTTATCAGAAATTGCTGAATCCATTTTCTTTGCAGTTGGAGGAGAACTTTGGTTTGGACACCTCTTGGATAATCTGCTAATACCTCACTTTCTCTGACAGCTCAGAACTTCTGAAAAAAGAAGACACCCCCCCCCAATTTCTAATGACACCTTTTGGTTTTAGATATGATTTTTGATATGTTGTTGTGGCAAGGAGGAAGTTCGGGTTTTCATTCCAACCATTAAGACCAATGACCTTTCATCATTGGCATTAATAAATATTTATTGAAAGAGATAATGAATGAGTAAACAAGTAAATGAATAGAAAATTCTGGTCACCCGTCTTTACTGGGTCTTTCTTATATTTATTACCTTTAAATCACGGTGACTAGTTCTGGTTATTTCTTACAATTACTGGTGAATTTGTAGTCTGTATTTCTTACCTACATCTCCCTCTCAAGCTTCACATCAATAAGTCAGTTGATTACTGGACAGTTTCTCTTGGATACTTCATGATTCATCACCAAACACGGTTTGTGCTTCTTTTGAATATCTTAGGAAGCTACCTAGATTTGAAAGATTTCAGGTAATGGAATCATATCCATTTCTCTGTTTTTATATTTTCATATCATCCACATACACACACTTTTCTTTCAGCACTGCCAGTTTAATTAATCTAAAATGCTCATCAGTTGTGTATTTTCCTTGCTTCACCTAAATCAAAACACTTTTACCTGTC
This sequence comes from Uropsilus gracilis, assembly GCA_004024945.1. Lineage (NCBI taxonomy): Eukaryota > Metazoa > Chordata > Mammalia > Eulipotyphla > Talpidae > Uropsilus > Uropsilus gracilis. The sequence continues at coordinate 3,937 of PVHY01026121.1, forward strand.
CAAATAGCTCCAGATATACTCTTACTTTTGTAGATACAGTTCCTTCTGCCTTAAATTCCCCTATGCACCTAACTGCTGTCCATACAGCAAAGTAACTTATGAGTGAGAGAAAAAAATTAAAAATGGAATTTTTAAACAACTTAAAAATAAAATGAAAATACTATATATCATGACTTGTGGGATGAGCAAAAGCTGAGAAGAAATGCATATTTGCAAGCATAGATATACATTAAAGGGAAGAAAGACTGTGAGTTAATCCAAGAATCAAAGTTAGGTTATAAATAATGTAATAATAAATTCAAAGAAGGCTGGAGACTGGGGTATTTGCTGATCTTAACATATCTCTTGATATGGGTGTTGTCAAAACACACTGATATGAACATTGATGATGATAGCCATTTTCTCTATATGGTATCATTCTAAGTATAGTGATCAAAGAAGACTTAGCCAAAGTGATAGGGTGTAATACCCCCCACCCTATTGTCTCCTGTTTAAGTTTGCAGATTTAAAGGACAGATGCTAAAATGTGAGAATGACCTTAGTTGGAATTTCCCTTCAGGAAGATGCAGGGGAAGAAAGAAGTGAAATGGTCAAGGTGAAACAGATTTCCTGGAAGGCGGGAAATCAGGATATATAAAGGGTGTGCCAACAAAGAGAGGGATTCCAATATGGAGATCGGATAGAGAGAGAGGTTCAATGGAGGAGAGATGGAAATCGGCCATCTTGTAAAGATGTGAGCCATGTGGCATGGCCAGGCCTGGGGGCCTATAGCCTTTTGCTGGCCCAGGCTGGCAGCTTGTGTGCTGAATGCAGTTAAGGAGTTTGCAGATTTGAACTCTGTGTTGGAGTTTGTTTTGCTGAGTTTAACTTGTGTCTGAGAGAGGCCATGCAAGACAGGCCTGAAAAGAAAGTGAACTTTGCTGGGTCCGGTACCATGAAGTTCCTGCTACCTGAAGACAACAAGGAGAAGGCAACATGGAAGACAAAGAACATGCCAAAGGAGCACCCCAAAGAAAGATGTCTTCAAGCATCTGGAGGTGAACACTGACTGGTTGACATTGGTGAGATGATCAAGACTGAGAGACTGAGGATTTTTGGGCAATCTGGGGATAGGACTTTGGAAAATGCTGAGAAAGGTTTTGGACAATGTTAAAGTAATCTGAATCTTACATGTTTCTTTTGTAGTTATTAGGATAATTAGAAATCACTTTGTTAGAAATAAATTAGTCTGCACTGATAGTCTTGCATTGATTTGGTACTTTGGCTGAGAAGGCTGGGGGTGGTGGAAAGAACTCACAAATGTAGAGTTTAAACTGTGTTTTCTAAGTTTTTTTTTTCTGCAGTTTTTGGAGCTGGAAGCTGAGAAGCACCTGGCTGCCTTTGCATATCAATAGTAGGCAGGTACAGTGTAAACGCTAATTAACAGTGTGTAGCCTGCTTACTAGGGAGAGAAGCAGGCCCGGCTACTTCAAGGTAAAGGCAATTGTGAATGGCCTGTTTGGAGCCTGCTTCAGAGTGAGAGAAGCAGGCCTGTAGGTGTTTAAAGTCAAGCCTGTATATGTGTTTTAAGTTAAGTCAAAAAGTCTTCCTTTATACCCTGTTTCAAAAGGGAGAAGTGGCAGGATTTTCCAAAATACTGAGTTAAGGACTGCCTGTCTCAGAATCAGTAAGTATCTCAAACTATTTTCAAATCTCTGTGTTTCGAAAGTCTCCAAAGACACTTGAGCATGCTGTGAAGTGCTCGTAAAACCAACTTGTGGAACTTAGGAGCCACCCCCAGTATTACTACTAAAATTAACATCCTCCCCAGTCAGTTGTGATCAACTGTGTAACACATATCTATGTGAATCAGATCATGCAGTTCTAACATTGGCTAACTTCTCAGTGGTTTTGATATTGGGTAAGAAAACAAGCAAAGCAGGGTGCTTAACTAAACTTACAAATGGGAGCAGCTGGCCTTTTAATGCCAGCCACACACCAGATTCACCCCAGCCTGAGCAACCAGTAGCAAGACCACACAAACCTTAAGTGGAGGCAAAAAGAGATTTATTAAAAGGACAAAAAAAACAAAAGTCACTGAGGTTACACAGAACTCCTTTGGTAATCTTACCAGTCTAATCTTAAAGGCTACAGATGACCTTCAGCCATGTGCTTCCTCAAAATGGCAGCCGCCTTACCTTCAAGCCTGGTGAAGAAACCAAGGTGGCACCATCACTCCTTCATCAAAAGCACAGTTATTCATTTTAAGCCAGAAAAAGCAAGATGGCACCATTGATCCTTCTCAAAAGGAGGAGATTCAAATTCAATGAAGAAACCAGGATGGCATCTTCAATTCTTCTCCAAAAGGGAATATCCAGCTTTCTTTCAGCTTCAACTCTAAAGTGACCTGAAATCAGCAAGACTCACTCCATACAACAGCAGCAACCACTTTAGACATGATGAGACTTCTCATGATAAAAACAGCAACACAGCAAGTTCTCTTTAGGTCTCCAGACAATTTCCAAGGTTCACAGTTTCAAAGTTAAACTATTTTTAATCACCAAATTTCCAAGTCAGCCTAAACAAGTTACAGGTTTCTTCAATATGCTTCACGGGGTCCTCATTGGCCGAGGCTGGGGCCCTGCCTGCTGCCCTGCACATGGCAGCTGGCTGCCTTCCTATTGCTCTGCTCTGCCTTCTCCAAGCATTTTCTCTTTTTCTGTCTCCTTGACCTAAATCTCCTCAACCTCTTCTCTCATGAGAAGGTTTAACTTCCCTTCTCCAAGTCTGTCCACCAGGGCACAATGGCTGCTATTCCAATGGAGCACCACAGTGCTGGGGGCTAAAGACCCCCAATTTCAACACAGCTCCCCTATCAGCTTTGTCCAACAAAGCTTATTTCTTGCTTCAGCAAAATCCACTGAGGCTTGGAGCTGATTGTCCAGTTGAATTTCTGCAAACATTGCAGCTGAGACTATTTTATAGCAGCAGTGAAACATTCCCACATGGAAGTGATATTGATTCCCTCTGGATGCAACCCACTGGCCAGGATGAGTCAGGAACTAGTGCCCACCATTCCCCCCAAAAGAACAGGTAGCTGGAATGTGTGGAGATGTAATCCTCCCTTGTGCTCAGAAAAGGAGAAGAATATGCTCTCCTGGCAGCCCTGCTTTTTCCCCCTAAAGCCAATTTGGAATTCTTATGTGGTCATGGGAATAGAATTCTTCTTCCTACCCTGTAGGATGTCAGTTTGATGGGAATGGAGAATATCTAATCTTTTTCTATAACCTAATCCCACATGAATATTTTGGATATTTGTCTACTTCCCATTTCAAATATGGAAATTGATCTAATTGATCTCTCATAACCAGGAAATTACAGCAGACTAACAGACTTAAAAGGAAGTTTATGTGCATACATAGACAGGGATGGCTTTATTCCAAAAATAAAACACTTTATTTTCTCTAACAGAAGTTGTATGATAGGATGCTAACAGTAGCTGCTCACATGTTCTTGAAAGGCTTTTCCTCAGGTGAAAATACTTATGTTCCATTTTCTCCTGAGAGATGTTTATCGCTGCAATTGCTCCCAGGACTGTCTCCCAGACATTGGAAAAGAGATTCTCTGTTTACAGAACTGACCTGTGAGACTATATAAGTTGAAAATGTCTCACCATCGTTGCTGAAGCTGATGTATTGCAGTACAAGTTTATTGCAGTACATCATACTCTAATCTTTGAAAACCATACACAGATGAGATAAATGTTTCCATTTAAAGACTATTGTATTTGAATACATGATTCTTCAGGGAAACACTTTCTTTGGCCTATTGAAATGTATTTTTCTGTTCTCTTTGTGATAGCTGCTCAGTTATTTTCTGCAGTTGAACCAGCTGTTTGATTTCAGGAGAGTCAAAATTCTCTTAGTTTTAGGATCAAACTTGTATTGCCTTGTTCCATGAAAAAAATAGAAAAATCCTAGAAGTGAAACAAAGGATATTACATTATAAAAAAAGATTTTTAGGTTTGCCTTGGATTCTTGAATAACCCAAGTTATTTCTAAGAACAAGTAGTTAGACTCTTGCTTTTCCAAATAACAGCATTGATACTATTGCTCTAACAACAAAATGGAGGAAATACATATTTGCTTACCATCTTTCATGAAAACAGCATCAACTTTCTTGCCAATCCCAGGAAAGTCATCTGCTATCATTTTGGGATAGCCTGCATCCATGGATCGTTTATATTCATCGTATCTGGTAGAAAAATAAAACAGAAGTTAGAATCATTTGTTAAGTGTGTAGGCTTCTCGAATTCATTATAGGAAATTAACCAGTGGGAATGACATAAGAAATTAATTCTATGGATCATGTGAAAACTGGGGTGGGAGGTGAACCTAATCTTCCATATATTGCTCTGTTAGGGTCACTGTGATAAACGATAAGTTGCTGTTAGTTGAAGTCATTCTCTGAAGCTAAGTACATTCCTATTCATATCCCTTTTCAAATTCAACCCTGTGCTCTCCCCTCCCCAGTGTAGGCAATTGGATGGTGACTACTGATCATTAGACATAGATGTTGGACTGACTGTAGCCATTCACAGGTAAGGTAACTGGTCAGGGCTGCCATATGAGGCACATGTGAAACCATTTATTCTGGAATGTTCTCTGTACAAAAACAAGTGGTGCTGTAGTATTTTCTGCATTTGACCTTTACCTCCAGTACTGGTTAGCAACAAAGAAGTATGTTTTTCCAGTTTCTTCCTCAGAAACAGCAGCATCAATGTGTTTCACACTTCTCGGGAAGCCAAAGGAGCTGTGGATGTCCTTGGGGAATCCGTATAATGGGTTGTATCCCTGAACTGCCCAGTACTTATTATCTGTCAATTAAGAAACGGGGATGAAAACACTTGGCCAGGACACTGGTAGCCAGGAACCAGATTTCCTGCTCAGTTTTTTGTCTCATGGTGGGAGCAGTATCCTGGCTGTACATACAGTCACCTGAGAATCTTTTTGAGAACACTGATGCCCACATCCTACCCTGGACTGATTAAGCTAGCATACATTTTAAGGGTTCGAGATGATTCTAATCAGTGGCAAGCTTTGTGAATGGTAGTTTATGGGGATTAAGGTCCTCTTTGCAAAGTCAAATATTGCAATGACTAAGGAGTTTCCTTCTGGCAGCTCAGCCTTATAAAGTTCCTTCCTCCAGGTTGCACAGGGCCTGTGAAAATTACACCAATGGTATCCTAATGACAGGGGTATTATAAATACTACCTTCTCTAAAGACTTGCAGCCCTGTGTGAGACTCTTGCATCTGCAGAATGCTATTTCGAATACTTGACTTTATTTGTGTCCTGGAGTCTACTTGTTTATAGTTCGTAAGCCCCACATCATTCTCTCTTGAAATCAGGACTAGTCTCATGGCATAAGTAAGTTTTTTAACTACTTGTGAAAAAGTAGTTTGAAGCTTTGTGTATCTATCGTCATTATACTTTCATGAAAGAGAAAGTTTGTTTCAAAGACTTCAAGGTGCATTCTGTCATTGCCTTGAATATAAGACTGGGTACCTTTCTTAACATTTGTTCTTTGCCACATTTGCAGGAATGTCTATTTCCAGGATTATTGTTTTTGGGTATGATGTCTTCTAAACTGAAAGCTGATCTTTGTTTGAGTTTCACTATAATAGAATCAAATCAGTCAGGGACCTACCTCTCACTCAAGAGAGTCTTTTATACTAATATAGGCTCTAGGAAAGCATAATTCAAATGTCTCTAGGCCATCTCTCTCTGGATGGTAAACTGCCTCAAGTCTTGGTAAGAGATTGGCTCAAGGCTCTCAGTTTATTCCTGTGCTCCCCAGGAATGTAGAGAGGAATCAATATATACAAGTAGCTTGGATAGGAAACACTATCTTAAGTTCAGGTTCATAAACACTTCAGAAAATGTCTATTTCCATCCTCTTATGCTTTTTTTAAAAAAATATACCTCAGAAATGTTCCATGCAACTCTTATTTAAGGTGAGGATTATTCTTATTTCTAAGTGAAACTGTTAGATTCCCAAAAGTTTATGGAGAGAGAGTAGATAGTACTGTCATATCTCAATCCTGGAATAGATGAAAAATTAATTCATAAAATTAATTGGAAACATTACCTTTGAAAAACCGAACTTCATCTTTATAGGTAACTTCATAAGCAGCTTGAAGTCCTTTTGGCAGATGTGGCCAGAAAACAGAAATGGTGTTGAGCTCAACTTCTGGGAAGTAGGGACTTACACGCATATAGAATCTGATTTATAAAAAACAAAAGAAAAAGATTTTGATCTAAATGACAGCAGTCTCTGACTGACATCTAGTTCCCTATTGCTGGTACTTGTGTTGTGCTGGTAAATATTTAACATCTACCAGGTTCTTTAACTTGGAGGTGGGCGGAAGCTTAGTTTTTAGTGTTTGCTTAATCCTGTGTGGAAATACAGCTATCATGGCAGATTTCAGGAGTCTACTAACAGTGCACATTTGTATTTCCATCATACAAATATATAAGACATGCATAGCCTCACAAACATAGATAGTAAATTGTAGCAAAATAATACCAAAACATGACTTTTGATATTTTTATGACTGAAAGGTTCTCTTTTCTCTGCCTTATTTTACTGCTCTGTAAAATGAGATATTTATTGATTTTTTCTTTCAATGGTCTGTTTTCCCTATGAATCAAATGACAGAATATATGTGGGAAAACAAAGTTACTCAACATTCATCATGTGGACATGCAAGCAGTTGCCCTCATACTGGGAGGTTAGTTAACATGTGTAAGGTAAATTGGTGTCAACTCAGTGGTGACACAAAGAGACCCAGAACAGTAAGTGTTTTCACTATTACAGATGCAAAACATAAAGAACCTAAGGTCTTACTTGTCTTTGAGGAACATCATTTCTCCCCGAACTGTAGTTATAGCATCAAAAGTTAGTTTACTGTCACACACTTGTGGGGTTTGTGGGACATCTGGTGCAATGGGAGTTTTGGAAGGCCCTAAAGAAGAAAAAGATCGGGGATTACTTTTGGAATTAGAAAACTACATAGACAACGAGTGACAGCTCCTTCAAGGATGTAACTAATGGCTGTGCCAATGATCCCACAGCTAGATGTTTTCCTTGTTCTCACCATATAGGGCCTGGATGCCATTGATGTCATCTAGATTTAGCTCAACATCACCACTGAAGATGTAGTTGGGATACATCAAAGCCCCAATATCAGTAGAGTGAGAGAGTCCAAGGGAGTGACCCAATTCATGAGCCGCAACACGGTACAAGTTGTAATCTAAAGGAGCCAACACAGTCGATTGCAATTATTTGAAATGATTGCGTTTTTGAGAAACATTTATTTAAGAAGTCATATACCACCCTACAAAACCTGATCCTCATAGTCCCATGATAACATTGGGGAATATATGTGAAGCTTGAGAAATGCACTTATTGATAATGAAAAAGTAGGTTAAAGCCTCAGCTCTGTATGATGGCACAGAAAAGGAATAGGAAAAGCTCAGTTGACTAAGCTTCCAGGACAAATGGATCAATCTTGTCAATGATTAGATGGCACTAGAGAAGCAATAGAGTTCAATCAACACATTTTCCTCTACATACAAAACTGATACATGTCTACTCCTTCAAATTTTAGAAAATACATTCCTCTCCCTTATTTACACAGAGTCCCACAATTTCTATCATCTTCCTACCAGTATTAAATTTTGGTGCATCCTTTTAGTTAAAAACAAAACAAAACAAATCTATGAGATGCCTACGAGTAAGACATTACAGAGTTCTAACACTTCTTAAACAGAAATTTTAGAGTGGCTGATTTGCAGACAATAATATATTGATACTAATAGACATATCCTTCTCTTACCCATTTCTACATATAGCAACAGTAATAGAAAATGTGCATTCTTCTATTAAGTATGCATTCTTTCAGTTAAATACACTAGTGCTACAATGAACTATGAAGCAGGGAGGAACATTCCCAGATGAGAGAAGCAATTACTCACTTCTGATATTATTGGTCCACCTTTCTTCTTCATCAAAATGAACATCACCTCCAATCCCTGGGCCTGGTTGAAAAGCATGGGCAAGTATTCCATCAGGTCCATCAAAGGGAGAGTTGTCGTAGTGATCTGCAAGAAATGATTCAACCTGTGTCTTCTGTGACTCTATTTCAGCTGACCCAGCAAGAGAAGCACTAGTTTTGTTAGCGGCTAACAGAATTCAAATGGCATGACAGAGCTCCCTCCCCTCTTTAAGCCTGTGTGGGCAACACTCTTAAACAGAGTTCAAGGTACAACTTGGGGCAAGTTGAAGTTAAGGTGAGAGCATTCTTGTGACACAGAAAGATCTCACCTCTCCAGACAAAGGAAATTACTATGTCGGCGTCACCCTGAAAGACCCTGCTGAAAGTCAAGGGTGAGACATTGCTCCAGAGTAGAAAGGCTTTCTCAATGGCGTGGTCCACATCTGCTCTTGGTATATCAGGTGTGTAGTTTTCGATCCTTACAAAATGAAATAAAATATACATCAGACCTCTATTATGACTCCGATGGAAAACAGGCTCCCACACTGGTGCTCAACCTGGTTACCTGTAGGTCAGGTCTGTGTGTTCCCAGCGAGGTTTCCCTGGAAGGAGGCCGTAGCGTGGGCGCACGTCGGATACCCCACATCTGGGCTGCTTCATAATGTTCAGAGTTTCAGCATCTGGCTTCCCAGTCACCTTCAGCCCAAAGAATTCCTGCATTTGCTTCAGCTTTTCAGTCATTGGATCAGCACTTTTCTGCTTTTCAATTTGCTTCCCATCTCTCTTCAGGTTGTAGTAGTTTTCCAGGTATTTCTGATATAAGATAAAATTATTGAGATACCATACAGGGAAAAACTCTCATCTGTTTGAAAATGAACGGTATAAAGTTTAATTAGAAAGATAAAACTACTCAAGTTTGAGTTTAGATTTTAAGGTTCTTACTGTCCTATTAGTTCAAATATAATTTCAGAGTAGAATTTTCCCTGTCACTGATTACAATGAAGGCAGAATTACATTTTGTAAAACCACAGCTGCACACTGGTAATTTCTCTCCCACCAACAATTGGAAAAGAAGGTAATTTGGCTAGGTACATATTTGGGGAGAGTGCGCTTTCAGACAAAAATTTATTTCTGGAGAAAATCCAGTCTTAAATAAACTCCATTATACTACTATCGCTGTTGTGCTGTTGAAGAAAATTGAAAATGAAGACATTTTTGTGTTTCTGGCTTGTGTAAGGCAGTTTTTACCTGGACTGTCTCTGCTTCTTGCATGTGTGCGTCTGAAGCTGCTGGGAAGCCCTGCGACCCCACGGCCCAGAGCAGTAGCAGCAGAGGAAGGCTGGCCATGTCTCTGTCTTTCTTCTCAGCTGAAGGAAACCCTCTGCCAGCTGCTGCAACAAGGAAGCTCCTTTATATGCAGAGCCTTACACTTTTGGAGAGCCAGAGGCTATCTGACTCACATTTCATAACATCCTCTGATTAGCAATGAATGGCCTGAGCAATCATAAGGAAAGGTGACTCTGAGCAGAATATTTGGGTTTGCTCAGTGTTGCAATCTTATGATTAATTTCAAATAGTACCTGTGCAGAGGAGACACTCCATGGGATAAAGAGCTCTTTTCTTTAGTTTGTTTCTATTCTATTTGGGAAGAGAGTACCTAGTGACCCTTTTTTAAAAAATGAGTCTTGCTACTTGTCTCTATGTCACCATATACTTTGGGTTCTGTGCTCACCTTGCCTGCAGGGTACATGTTGGCAATGTGTGCCCTGTAGCTTCTGTACTTGTCATAATTCAGCTCCATAGGCACTCACATTGGGGTGGCTATCCCAAGTTCAGCAGACTTTCTATCTGCTTTTGGTTGGTTGCTTCTAACACTATTTCACCTATAGCACCATATTTTCCCTATCTTCGTGTTCGTCCAGGACTTGAGCGTCTAGGCTGAGAAAAGACTCTTATCTGTAGGTGGAGTATGAGATAAGTCCCCACTCTGTACAAACCCTGTCCATCAGTATCATGAGGCAAATAGCTTTCTTGGTTGAAACCTGTCAGAATGTATCAAGTGAGGTTAAGGCCGTCAAAATGAACTAGGTGAGGCAGGGCCTAGAAAAAGATCAAGGGTGAGTCTAGGGTCTTATTTCTAATCATCCAGATTGCCTTTGATGTGAGCATATCTTATTCCTTAAGGATAGGCAGCAATTTTTTATTCTTCGTAAGCATTTATTCAGCTATGTATGCATTCATTTGGAAAATCTTATTTTCAATTTTCTGTGCAATGGTTGGATTAGGAAGGGGCTAGTAAGCAAACAGACTTCTGATGGGACCATAAGATGGCTTTAACAGAAGTCAGTACAGCCAGGCATGGAGGCACTGTATAGCGACAGCTTATGGCATCGTGGCTGGGTCTAGGGATTGCAGTTTGAGTCCTGCCAAGGGCAACACAGGAAGACCTAGTCCCCAAAAAATACCTGGGCATGGTGATACATGCCTGTAATCCTAGCTATCTGGGAAGCTGAGGCTGGGGATTGTTCAAGTCTGTGGTACCATGGGCAACGTGAGCCTGCAGTTCCACGGGCAAAAACAGTGAGACCTAGTCTCAAAAAGTAAAAAAATAACAAAAATAACAGAAGTCTGTATAAAGTTGCATAGACTAGTTTTAGTGAAAGGTGCTGGAACAGAAGAGACTGCAGCCTTGGTCTAGCCTGAAACTTTCTAACCTTCCTTAATCCTCCCTCCATCTTCATTTTTGCCAAACCTTAGTGAAATCAGGTGGCTGAAATATGGCGAGAGAGAGAGAGAGATGAGAGACTCTTTAACTATTACCTATACTTTACTCAAAATTTTCCCTGCTTCTCTCTGATATCGACTCAGGGCTGCATCACCTCGAGTCTTTCACAGACTCCCACTTTTGTTATTCAAATGCAAACCAAGTTAGAACTGCATTTTAAACTTTGTGGGCCCCTTGTCCTCAAATGTAAGTTACACAACTCCTACAGCCTAATGACATCCAAAATTGCAGGTTCTTATATCTCCTTGCTATCTTTTTCAAAGCCAAAACAAATTCCTACAGTGAAAAGAACTATTTATTTCTAAACAAATTGCTTTTGTATTTATTTACTACAAGAAATATAAGAAAAACATATAAGAAAACCCTGGTTACCCCAACATTGTCCAAAACCCTCAGTCTTTTAATCCCTGTTCATCTCAACAAAATGTCCAATCAATCTGAGTTCATCAGCAGCATGTGCTCCAGCTTCCAAGCATGTAGTCAAAGGTGTAATGCTTTCTTCTCCAAGCATGTAGTCAAAGGTGTAATGCTTTCTTCTCCAAGCATGTAGTCAAAGGTGTAATGCTTTCTTCTCCTTACTGTGTGTCCTCTTCACTTTAGGTAGTAGAAAGAGACTCCGAAGTACAGGAACCAATAGCAGATTCATCAAGCCCTCCTCGTGGCCTTTCCAGAAATCCTTAGGCTCACTTTAGCATATACACACTCAGTTTAAGCATGCTAAAACTGTGAGTCCAAGGTTTGGGCCTATGGCCTGGCTGCCCACCTCAGTCATGTGGCCTGGGCTTACAATGTACTTCTCCCCAGAGTGCAAACTCAAAAATAGCTGATCAAAATGGCTATTCCTGCTATTTGTTCCAGCTCCCCTTATATCAGCTTATTTCTTTTTTTCCAATCTTCTGGGAAAAGGCTTGTAAGTTATATCACATTACAAAGAAAAATCTGTTTTTCCTTCTCCCTTCCCCCTTTTGCCTTTCTGAAAGGAAATTTTAATCAAGGCCATGCTCACATTTTAACATGTCTTTGAAATTTGCAATTCTAAAGCAACAGGAGATACTGGCACCCAAGGGGTAGGCACCCTGTATCATTAATACCACTTCTTCTGTGATCTGTATGTTTTTATTTAAATTTTCTTTAAAAGTGTTACCTATTATAAGCAGTCATATTTGTGAAATCATGATTTAACAAGATTTTTTTTCCCCTAAAGGACTTGATTTACTGAGGGCAAGAGGAGGCAAACAATATGAAAATCAAAAGCTTGTCTGGCTTGAAAGAACTTTTCTTTCTTTTGTGGTCAAATGGGCATTGGCTTGCATTTGTTCATTTTCTAGCAGGCCCTGGTCTGGTAATATAAGTCCTTATATGAGGGAGGACATAAGAAAGATTCCATAAGGCATCCTTGGGGAGCATACTCTTGGAAAACAATTTGTTGCTCCTGATTGCCAGCTTCTTCACTTCTGCTTTGTGTGAACCACCAAATAGTCAGTGTACATGACAGGAACCCAGTCAGCAGGCAAAGGGGCTCTGGAAGCCCACCCTCCCATCTCAACACTATCTCTGGTCCTTTGCCATTTTGTCCCCAGCCAGAGGGTGTTTTTGAGAAATTGCAAGGGAACTCCTTTTCCTTAAATACATTCAGGAACTCCTTTGTGAACAGGCTCTATCCTCTGTAGGTCTATGAACCATGTACAGTATCATTGCCATGACATGTTCCATGTTAGATGGCACCTTGATGAGAGAGGTCTGTTGAAACCTTGGCCAGGAAAAGAATTTATGCAAATGGAAAATCCACATTCATGGTCCAGGGTGCCTTGAATGTAACTACTGGTATTGATTCCACTTTTGGTGAGAAAAACTGTTCTGTAGCTCTTCTGTTCAAGTCCCATGGTCCTTTCTTGGAAGTATTTACATGAGACTTGAAGTTGAGAAACACGTGTTTATATCTTCAACACCTCTCTTGCACACCAAATTTTTTTCTTAGGAATTCTCTTCTTGATTTCTGCTTTCTTCTAACAGCAACATCTTTGTGCTTAAATGTTGCCTCAGCATATGTCAAATTGATTTGAAAGAGCTTATTTATTTCCTAAATTTTACCCACAGCTTCCTCTTTTGTGAGTTCAGAAGGTGAGAAGAAGTAGAAGTTTTCATGAAAATGAAATGGTCCCCTTCTTGTGGACAGATGGTGTGGACACCAGAGAACATGAGCAATGACTTCTGTGCTGGCAAGGGAAGAAATGAAAGGTCCTTTTATAGTCGAGGAAGAACATACTCTGTTCAGTTGTGGTAGTTGGGGTGGCAGACAAACAACACTAACAAGAAATCTGAGTGTTATGAGCAGTTTATTCCCCCACGGCTTCCTGAGGGCCTGGGAAACAAGGGTCATGAGGGTTTGATTCAAGAGAATATCACTGTGACCATTTGGAGATTACAGAAAATTGCAAGACATTACCCTACATGCATCACATGAAATGTCTACTCTAGCAAGGGACTATGTAGCCTTCAGTTTAGAAATTCTCAAATCCTTGTAAGATGCTGTATCCTTATAAGCAGAATCCCTTTTGGAAACCCAATGTGGAAACCAGAGGAAAGCAGAAGCACTGAAGTGAGAGTGATAACATAACAGGGACCTGAAAATCCTGCCTACTCTCACTTTGTCTTCTGTCCCCCCTTTTCGAGTCAAGTCTCTAATTCCTAAAGAACAGTGATGGTTTAATGGAGTGAAGCTGGAAATCATGGTCCAGAGGGCTGATTATCCCAATAAAGAACCTAAAGAACAGAGATCTGCCTTTCAGGAGGCTCCTATCTCTGTCTGCATGAGAGGTCAGGATTGGGGAAAAAGGGCAAAGAGAGCTTGAACTAACACCACTTTTTTTCTGGTATGAATTCAGAATG
>PVHY01026122.1:0-17646 GCA_004024945.1 Uropsilus gracilis
GTTGCTGTTGCATCTATTCTGGTTGTTCTGAGGTTTAGCTGGAGTAAAAGAGACATGAACGGGACCCCACCCTGCGTCCTCCCCCCCCCCCCCCCCCCCTTGCCCGCCCGGCAGGACCGGGCGCGCTGGGGCGGGCCGGTCTGGGACCGCTGGCCCCTCCATGCGCCCCGGCTTCCGGGGGCTGGGGGCTTCCCGGTGCCTCCCAGGCCGGCTTGACCTCCCACTGGGGAGCTTACCCAGGAGTAGCCAGACGCTCCTTGCCCCCCCCTGGCTAGGGGGTCCGGGGCGCCCGAGCTTCTGCCTGGGCCGCGGCCGGCCGCCATCACCCGCTGGCGGACGGGGCTTATGGCCCCGCCCGGGTCCCGCGCGCCGGATAGGGCCGGGCGCGCGGGGGCGGGCCGGTCTGGGACCGCTGGCCCCTCCATGCGCCCCTGATTATATATATTTTCTTACATTGTTGTGTACCCCAAATTTCTCCCACTGCCATGTCACCTGTGTACCGTCACTTGCTTGTGCTTATCCCTTCCCTGAATTCACCCTCCTACCCCCTTTCTGTATGTTTCAGTTAAGTTACCAGTTTATGAGACTGACGAGCTGCCCACTGCGATAAGAAGGCGATTAAGTTACCAGTTTAATTTTAACTTTTTCTTGTTTTGTTTTCCCTATATCCCACATATAAGTGAGACCATCCTATATTTCTCTTTTTCTTCTTTTTTGGCTTATTTCAGCTAGCATAATTCCTTCTTTCTCCATCCATATTGTTACAAATGACATGAGTTTGTCTTTTTTATTGTCAAATAATGCTCTGCTGTGTATTATACCATAACTTTTTGAGCCATTCATCAGTTTTTGGGCATTTAGGTTGTTTCTATGTCCTGCTATTGTAAACCATCTTGCAATAAACACAGGAGTAGTATGTGCCACATCCTAATGCCATCACCAATCAGTGGGTGCTTAGGTTGTTTCCATGTCCTAGCTATTGTAAATGGTTCTGCAGCAAACATTTTAAAGCAAAACTTTTTTGAGTTGATGGTTTCACATACTTTGCATAGATGCCCAAGTGAATTGCTCGGCTAAATGGTATTTTCATTTTTAGTTTTTTAGTGTAAATTTGGATCTCTTAACTATAGTGACTACTCCAGTACTAGGATTCCCCTTTCTCCACATCTTCTCAGTATTTGTTGGGATCTTTTTAATGTGAGCCAGTCTCATGAGTAAGATGGTATCTCATGGGTTTGACCCGTATTTTTAGTATGAAAAACAGTAATGGACATTTTCCCCTGAATGTGTTTACCATTTGATTATCTTTGATAAATTCTCTCTAGATCTGCTGCTGATATATTAGTTGGGTGATTTTTCTATTAAATTCTATGTTTCTAAAATTAGAGCTTAGATATTGACCCCTTATTTGGATTAACCCCATTCCAGTTATGGAATGTGTAAATGTTTCCCTTCCTTTCAGTAGGATATAGACTGTCTTTTCAGTCTTTGTTTTCTTTTCCTGTACAAAGGCTTTTTCAATTTGAGGTAACAACAATTTTTAATTGTTGCTTCTATTTCCCTTGCCATAGGAATTAAGTTTACAAAGATGTCTTTATCATATCTTATATCAAAATATTGCCAATATTTTCTACTGTATATTTTATTGTTGCAGATCTTATATCTAGGTCATTAGTCCAGTTGGAATTTACTTTTGTGCATGGAGTCAGAGTGATCCAGCTTCCTTTTTTTTTCTTAAATTTACATGTGTTCTTCCAGTTTTCCCAGCACCATTTTTTAAAAATGCTAGAAGAGCTTTTATTTGTTTTTATTTATTAAAGACTAATATGCCATTTAATTTTTTTCATTTTAATTTTTTAAATAAAAGTACTTTTTTCTTACATTGCTGATTTTTGTACAATATGATTTGTCCTCTCAGATGTGGTCGCTGTAGTTCTCCCACCACCAATGAACCCATAGTCCATCATCATAGTCCCTTATGCTCTTTCTCCCCATCCCCCAAGCACCACTTGGTAAAGACACTGTCCTTTCCCATTGTGTGGTTATGGCTGCTTAAGTATTGATGTTTATGTGGATTTATTTCCAGGCTTTTGATAATGTTCCATGTATCTTTTTATGCCAATGCTGTACTATATTTATTGCTGTGTTACTAGTATAAAGTCAGGTAGCCTGGTGGCTATTTTGTTTTTCCTCAGGATTGCTTTTGTTATTTGAGACCATCTGTCTGTGGTTCTATATCAATTTTAATATTTTATGTTCAGTTTCTTTAAATGTTGCTATTTTGATTGAGATTGCATTAAGTTAAATTTATATATCACTTTAGGTAGGATAGTCATTTTGTTGCTACTAATTCCCCCCTGTTCATAAGCATGGAATGTCCTTCCATCTCTTTAATACCACTGTAACTATTCCTTTAATAATAATGTCTTGTAGTTCTTGTTGAATTGTTTTTTCCTCTCATTGGTTAATTTCAAAGTATTTGATTCTTTTAGAAGAGATTGCAAATGGAATTATTTTCTTATTTGTTGTTTGTATATAAAAATACTCATTTTTGCATGTTGATTTTATAATCTGTCACTTCTCTGTGTCTACTTATTGCTTCTATTAGTTTTCAGTGGAGTCTTGGTATTTATAACATATCATCTGCAAATAGTGATAGTATCATTTTTTTCCCCCAACTTGTGTTCTTTTTATTTCCTATTGTCTGGTCGCTCTCATCTAGCCAGAATCTCATACTATGTTAAACAGAAGTGATGACAGTGGGCATCCTTATATTATTCCAGATCCTAGAGGGAAAGCTTTCAGTTTTTGACTATTATGTATTATATTGGCTATTAGTTTGTAATATATGTATGACCTTTATTAGATTGAGATCTGTTACCATCTTGCTTAGATTTTTTTTGTCGTAACTGGGTCTGGAATCTATCAAATGCTTTCTCTGCATCTGTTCATATTATATGACCTTTTGCTGTGTAATGTGTTAAATAGAATTACACGTTTTTAATCATCCTTGCATCCCTGGGATGGATCCTACTTGATAATGATGCAAAATCTTTGTGATACAGTGTTAAATTTAGTTGACTAATATTTCATTGAAGATTTTTTTTTTTGCATCAGTGTTCATCAAGGATATTAGTTTTATTTTTCTTGGGCTATCTATCTGATTTTGGTATTAGGGAATGTTGACATAGTAAAATGTATGACGGAGTGTTCCCTCTTAGATTTTTAAAATAATTTGAGGATGGGCATATTCAGTTCTTTAAAGGTTTCACTGAATTCATTTGTAAAACTCTCTGACCCTGGGCTATTGTTTTTGGTAAGATTTTATTGCTATTTTGATTTTCATGCTTGTGATTGGTTTATTCATCTCTTTTGTTTTATTCAAGTTTAGTCTTGGTAAACTATTTTAATGTAGGAATTGATCAATTTCTTCAGTATGGTTAATTGACAGTGTTCATAGTAATTTTTTTTTTTTTATTTATTTTTTTTTTTTTTTGGAGACTAGGTCTTGCTATTTTTGCCCGTGGAACTGCAGGCTCTCGTTGCCCGGGGTACCACAGACTCAAGCAATCCCCAGCCTCAGCTTCCCAGGTAGCTGGGATTACAGGCACGCACCACCACGCCCAGCTATTTTTTTTTGGAACTAGGTCTCGCTACGGGCCCCAGACGGGACTCAAACCGCGATCCCTAGCCCCGGCCGCTTCATAAGCTGAAGCTTACAAGCATGAGCCACTGTGCCCGGCCCATAGTAATCTCTTAATGAAGCTTTGTTGTTTTTGTGCCATATGTGATAATTTCATTTCTCCTTTTTTTTCTGATTCTGTTTATTAATGTTCTCGCCTTTGTTAGCTTAGAGGTTTAATTTATGTATTGAAGGAACCAACTTTTAATTTCATTGATCTTTTTTATAGTCCTATTGATCTCTTTATTTCCATTCTTATTGTTATTATTTTCTTTTTTAAAAATTATATATAAATTTCACATCATTGTAATCTCAGGGATGTTATTTTCTTAAAATAACTTTGAATCTAGTTTCTTCCTAGAGTCAACTTTCAAGTTGCTTTAGATGCTGTATTAAATTATTTTGGTTTTTTTTTCCTTGCTTAATGTGGGCCTGTATTGCAATTATCTTTCCTCTTAAGACCATCCTTGCTGCATGTCACAAATTCTGATATCTTATATTTCATCAGTTTCGAGGTAGTTTTTTGATTTGTGTTTTAATTTCATCATTTATCCCATAGCTATTAAGCAGCATGTTGTTTAGTTTGTATTTATAAGTTTTCCTATATTTTAATTGGCTTCCCATATTCTAATGGTTTTCTAGCTTTATGGCATATGGTCAGAAAAGAGTACTTGGTGTGATCTCATTCTTAATCATTTTATTGATAATTGACTTTTGTCCCAACATATGGTCAGTTCATGAAAATATTCTACATCCACTTGAAAAAAGGGTGTTTGCAGTGTTTTTGTGATGGGGTGTTTTATAAATAACTGGTAAGCCTTTTTGGGTTCCTTCAGCATTTAAGGTTGCTTCCTTCTATGTATTCTGTGTTGTTGACCTGTCCCTAGTTGTAAATGGAATCTGTGTTGTTGGTGGTATCTCTTTAGTTCTGTTAGTAATTGTATATAATGCTCCGTGCATGTATATTTATGTGTTATTTCTTGCTTATTATATCCTTAATCATAATATAATGTTTCTGTGTATTTTTGCCATTTAAAATTGAATATTTGGTAAAATTATAGTAGTTCATGACTTTTTGATTAACATTTGCTTGTAGAATTACCTTTTCTGGTCTGTACTTTGCTAGTGAGATGGATTTTGATGTAAACTACAGAAAGTTGGACTTTGATTTGAAATTGATTCATCTATTCTTTAGATGGATTTGGGCCATTTGCACTTAAGGTGATTATTGAAACATACGTGGTCTTTGTCATTTTATGATTTTTTAAAAACTTTTCTAGTTTGACCTTTTTTTTGACATCTCTTATGTTTTACTTAGTGTTCATTTCCATTGTTCTATTTATTGTTTCTATTAATTTTTGCTTGAAGGTTCTGCTGAGATTATAGGTTAGTATGTGATGGACTGTCCCAACCTTGTTCTGATGGTGTATTTTTTTTTCTCCTCCACTCCCACCTCCATATTATATCAAGTGACAACTACCTCTATTTGTTGTTATTTTAAAATAACCCCTTTTAGCACTTCTTTCATATGTGGCTTGGTGCTAATAAATTCTTTTTCAGTTTTTGTTTTGGTGAAGCTCCTTATCCTTTTGTTTTGAGTGTCAGTCTTGCAGGAGAGGATTCTAAATTGGGAAAATTTTCTTTGAGTACTTTAAACATTTCCTGCCATTCCTTTATTGCCTATAGGGTTTCTACTGAAAAATACCTAGGTGGTCTAATTGGTGTTCCCTTATATATGTTACCTTTTTTCCCTTTTGATGTTTTTAGTATTCTGTCCTTTCCCTAGGTTTTTAAAATTCACTATAATGTATCTTGGAATGTGCCTGATATTATTTTGTTTGGAACTCTTGGATCAGGATGTCTGATTCATTTCCCAAATGAAGATGGTTCTTAGCAATTACTACTTTATATAAATTTTCTATGCCTTTGTCTTTTCTTTTTTTGGTATCTCCATGATATGAATGTTAATTCTTTTCGGTTACTCTAAAGGACTCTTAAACTCTTCATTTTTTTGAATTCTTTTTTTCTATTTGTTTTCTGTGTATATTCTCTGACATTTGTACTTTTGAGCTCACTAATGCTACATTGCTTGTCTTTTTCTATGATTGAGGGCCTCTTTTGTATTTATTTTGGTTTTAGTATTTTTAAAATCCATTAATTGCCAGTCTCATAATTTCTTGATTTTAACTGTTTTCTGTTTTGTTATACTTTTTTTTTTTTTTTAAAGTTCAGGAAGTGTTGTTATGACTATTAGTTTGAACTTCTGCAAGCATATTCTGCAGTTCTGCTGGATTGAGCCTTTTCTGTTTTTTTTTTTTTTTCCTATTCTGCTGTGTCATCTGTATTATGTTTTTCTGTCTCTACATTGTTCGTTTTTATAGGTTGTAGTGGGGATAATCTTTCATGCTGCTACCTTGCTCCTATTCTGATGGTTGGAGAATTGGTACCATCAAGGTATCAAGGAAGGTAGAAAGGAAATGGGGCAGTAGGTTTCAAAGGTTCTCCTCCAGGCAGTGGGTTCCAAAGGTTCTCCTCCAGCGAATGTCAGGGATTTTTGTTTCCTATTGTGTTGTAGGTACCAGAGTTGTGTGGTGCAGAACCGTAGTGATCCCTTCCTTTATTCCAGCTCCGTGGTCTTAGTAGTCTTGGGCTAGTCTCAACCTCTAGACTGTTTGAACACTAGATACAGTACAGAGCATGGGTTATAGTTGAGACCAGCCTGCACACCTCATTGTGTTGGCTTTGCTTTTTCAGTACAGAGCCTTGTTGTGGCGGTGCTGGCTCCTTTTTTGGACCTGAGTACTTTAATTCTGGGTAATGAAAACGTTCAGTCTTAGTTTTGGAGGGTGACCAGTGTTAAAAATATCATAGCCTCAGGCTGTAAATAATAGCTTCTTTTATGAGGAGGCACAGGTAATTGACCTGTTTTCCTGACAAGTCAGGCTACAGCTACTCTAAATTGGGAACCTTAGGTTCAAGCAAGTTATCAGTCTGTTCTCCAACAGTGTACTCTCTGTCCTGGACTCCAGCATGTACCCTCATATCTAGCACAGTGCCTTGTCTTCAAAGTCCTTGATGTAGGTATATGACATTGAGTGGATAGTTAGATAGTTCTCTGTTGGTAGTTAAACTTCCTTCTCATGAGTTGTACTGTTCCGATGTAACTGCAAACAGTTTGATGAAAGTTTTCCTACCCTTTCCACTGACTGATTACCCTTTCCACTGACTGTTGTTTGCTGTAATCTCTTTCAGAGGTTATTAACTTTGTTCTGCTGCTATTTAGTTGTGAATATATGAAGGAGGCAAACCTAGTGACTTCACTTGATTACCATCTTGTTGAATTCTAATCCACTACTTTGTATCTGAAACATTTAAGGGTCATTATTGATTTTAAAAAAAGCATGCTGTGTTCATTTTAAATAAAATTACCATATGTTTTCTCGGTCTAGATTAACAATAAGGCCGCAACTGGAGAGGAGGTTCCCCGTACCATTATTGTAACTACACGTTCTCAGTATGGATTACCAGAAGATGCCATTGTGTACTGTAACTTTAACCAGTTATATAAAATTGACCCATCTACTTTACAAATGTGGGCAAATGTGAGTATGTATAGATTCACTTCACTAATGTCTGTTATAGGTTGTCTTACCTGAGTTTGCTGCCTCCTCTCCCCATTTAGGAGTTGTTATGCTTATTTCTATTCTTCAAAGCAGGTTTTTTTTACACTCCCAGCTGTTAATTTCTCTTTCTAATGTCCAAATACCATGTTATGAATTTTTTATATTTATTTGCAAACCCAGAATCAGCTAACTTTTTCTTGATGGACTGGATAGTAGAGTTATAGTTTTTGGTTTTTTTTTTGAGACTAGGTCTCACTATTTTTGCCCGTGAGACCGCAGACTCACTTTGCCCGGGGTACCACAGACTCAAGCAATCCCCAGCCTCAGCTTCCCAGGTAGCTGGGATTACAGGCATGCACCACCATGTCCAGCTATATTTTTTTGGAACTAGGTCTCACAACATGCCCCAGGCAGGACTCGAACCGCGATCCCTAGCCCCAGCCGCTTCATAGGCTGAAGCTTACAGGCACAAACCACCGTGCCCAGCTGAGAGTTTTAGTTTTGCAGTCTTTACTCTGTCATATCTACTCCACTTTGCCATTATAGCAAGAAAACACCATAGGTATTATGTAAATGAATGAGTATATTTGTGTTCATTTAAAATTTTATTTACAAAAACAAGCTGGGCACGGTGGCACATGTCTGTAAGTGACAGCTTATGGATTCGTGGTGGGGTCTGGGGATCTCAGTTCGAGTCCTGCCCGGGGCAACACAGTGAGTCCTAGTCCCAAAAAATAGCTGGGCATGGCGGCACATGCCTGTAATCCCAGCTACCTGGGAAGCTGAGGCTGGGGATTGCTTGAGTCCATGGTACCATGGGCAACGTGAGCCTGCAGTTCCACGAGCAAACATAGTGAGACCTAGTCTCTAAAAAACTTTTAGTTACAAAAACAGGGAACATCCAGATTTAGTTCATAGATTATAGTTTGCCAACCCACAGTCTAAACTACAGTAAAATCTTTTGTACATCTATACATGTTTACAGCATTCTTCCAATATTGTATAGTTGTAACCAGAAAGGTGTCAATTTTATGTCATTACGTCATTCATCAGACTAGTTTGTATAAGCAGGACCTCTGAAAGTTCTTTTTTTTTTTTTGAGACTAGGTCTTGTTATGTTGCCTGGGGTAGTCTCCAGCCCATGGCCTCCCAATTAGCTGGTATTATAGGCGCATGTCACCACGCCTGGCCCTGAAGGTTCTGATGTTTGCTCTCCATAACTAATTCTTATTCCATAGAGTTAAAAATGGAGATAATACCTTTTTTTGCCCCCTCATTAGTATCTCTTTTTGTGTTATGCTTGTGTTTACATTTAAAGAGGGGAGGGTATGAGAGAGGAAGCAGATATGTATGTCTATTATCTCTTCACTTCCCAGTGTTTGAAAAATCACTTCCCAGTGTTTGACAAAAAGGTTTTCATTAGTTCATGGCAGATTTATTTGGTAGCAAAGCTACCTGAATTGATGTCAGATTCTATGGTTTTTATTTCATTTTGTATGAATATTCCTATCTCTTCATTCAGAGATAATATGTTTTCTGGGAGTTGCCACTGAGGTAGTAAATATGCATGTGAAATCTAAAATATTCTGAATTCTGAAGTTCCTCTCTTATGGGTTTCAAAGATGAGGTGGTGAACTTGTATGGCATATTGAGTAGCTAAAGATTTAAGTTAGAAGTTGGCACACTGGCTTGCAGGCCAAATCCAGCCCCATTAATCTGTTTTTGTAAATTGAATTTCAGTGTTTTAATTGATAAATTCATTTACAATACTGTATATGATTTAGGGTAGTAGATTCACACCTCAGCTGTATATCATCACACTGCACCTGTTACCAAAGCATACATAACCTATAAAATACACCACTGGGCTGGGCACGGTGGCGTGTGCTTGTAAGCGACAGCTTATAGAGTCGCGGCGGGGTCTGGGGATCGTGGTTCGAGTCCACCTGGGGCAACACAGCAAGACCTAGTCCCCAAAAATTAGCTGGGTGTGGTAGCGTGTGCCTTTAATCCCAGCTACATGGGAAGTTGAGGCTGGGGATTGCTTGAGTCTGTGGTACCATGGGCAACGTGAGCCTGCGGTTCCATGGGCAAAAATAGTGAGACCTAGTCTCAAAAAAAAAAATAAAGATAAACATTTTATATGTACACGATGGAATACTACACAGCATTCAAGGAGGACAAACATGTCATTCGCAGCAACATGGATGGAACTAGAAGCACTCATATTAGAAATAAGCCAAAAGGGAAAAGAAATACAGGATGGTCTCACTTATATGATGGATATAGGGAAAAACAAACGAATAAGAGAAATTAGAAACAACCAATGGGACTGAACAATGGAGCGAGAGGGGAGGGGGGGGAAGATGGGGGAGGCAAAGGGCATGAAAGAGCAGAATGATTAACAGGTGTTAGGGAAGTAGGAGAACCCCGGGGTACATAATAATGTAATATAACTATAACTACACATATATATGCAAAATTTAAAAAATAAAAAAAGCCATGACAGAGATAGTTGACAGTCTCTGTGAATATCTTTTCTATCCTGTTCCCCATTATACATTCCCAGAAATAATAATCAGTACACTAGATTTGATATTGTCATTCCTGTGGTATTTGAAACTTTTAAATCACACACTAGTAAATAGTATATTATTTTGCATGGTTTATAATTTTGTAATTATTGTACTATAATATGTATACCTGTAACTTGTTTTCTTCCCACAAAAATTTTTAAAAAATAAAATAGACCACTGGGACACTTCTACCCTTTGTTCCCACTCCTACCCACGTTCTCCCTCTATTAACCTCAATTTTGCGTTCATTCTTCTGGTGTATAAACTTTAATTGACACCTAGGTATTTTGCTAGTTACTCATATTTTCTTTGACTGCATTCCAGTGATGAGCAGAAGTTGGCACTTATGACAAGAGTCCTTGTGGCCACAAATTAAAAAATATTTGCTCTCTCGTCCTTTACAGGAAAATTGTTTGAGTCTTTATCTAGATTGGGCAAGTAAAGTTAGGCGAGTGTAGCTAACTTTATTTTTCGTGTCATGGTGTGGGATTTAAAATATGAACTGGAAAATTTCTGTCTCAATGAAAACCACTGCTAGTATCAATTCCCAAAGGACATAGCTACCTCAATTTGCCAATTAGCTACTTGTTTTGTGTTTTCTTATACCAGTCTCCTTTTTCTTTGAACGCTCTTTAGGGACATCTAAGAGAGGAACTTGTTATTCATTTGATCAGTTCATCTAAGTGAAGGAAAGACTTAAGTTCACAGTAGGCTGTGAAAGCAACTGTAATAAAATTAATAGAGATCAGCCTTTTAATCTTATTTTCCCTATTTCAGATTCTGAAGCGTGTTCCCAATAGTGTGCTCTGGCTGTTACGTTTTCCAGCCGTAGGAGAACCTAACATTCAACAGTATGCACAAAACATGGGTCTTCCCCAAAACCGTATCATTTTCTCACCTGTTGCTCCTAAGGAGGAACATGTGAGGAGAGGCCAGTTGGCTGATGTCTGCCTGGACACACCACTCTGTAATGGACACACCACAGGGATGGATGTCCTCTGGGCAGGGACACCTATGGTGACTATGCCAGGTGAGCTGCTGATAAGTCATTGGCCTATTCTTTGTTCTTTCAAAAATGTCTTTTTTGGGGGAGATACTTCCAGTTGTGAAATTGTGTATACCAGAAGTAACATTTAGCTTCAAGTTTGAATAGTTGACTGTTTTCCTCTTCTGCATTGTATTACAGGAGAGACTCTTGCTTCTCGAGTTGCAGCTTCCCAGCTCACTTGTTTAGGTTGTCTTGAGCTTATTGCTAAAAATAGACAAGAATATGAAGACATAGCTGTGAAACTGGGAACTGACTTAGAATAGTAAGTAATTTTTTTCCATGAAAAAAATTATTTGTAAAGTGAAGTAAATAAAGAACTTTTACAGAGAATAATTGGTGTCACAAAATGAAACCATCAATTAAGGGTAATACAAGGTGAGTAAATTAGTTGATCTCTACATGGGAGAATTTTCTTAAACTTTCGTAAGTGTAGTCATCAATAGGTTTTATTAGATTAAAAAGTAAATGACTGAATGAAACAGGAATATTAAAAGACAAGCAAGAGGAAAAATGTTTCTTATGTCAAAATATTATCAGCCTGGCTACATAAGTACTGAATAATTGTTTTCAATACCTTTATTGGAATGTAAACCTGGAAATGACCAGACAGCTCACTGAACTATTAGAATCCCAGATGGTTAGCAAAAAAAAAAAATCTCAACATCTGTGGTAGAAATATAAATTAAAATAACCTTGAGGCAGACATCTTATTTGCCTTTAAAATGAAAGACTTTAAATATCCAAATGATGAGGGAGCATTGAGGCCTTTTTCTACGTTGGTGAAAGAAATAGAGCACAACTTAAATGTGCTTACATGGGTAGGAACTGGAGGGATGATCCTTTATTCATACATTGAAATAGTGCCAGCTCTTAAATGAGGTTTTTCCTTGTTACGGATATTTTTCTGAGAAATAGCATTTAGAGAGTTAGAAGTAGTAGCTTCTTGTAGAAAGGCTTGCATGGGTTTGAATCCAGTCATTTCCATATGCTTTGTGACTTTGAGCATGTTAGTCTCTGTGGCTTCATTTTTCGGGCTGCAAAATGAAGATAAATGATAGTACTCACCTTGCACACATGTGAGAATTAAAAAAAAGTATTCTATGTAAAGTACATAAAACAATTTTTGGTATATACTAAGTATTCAACAGGTGTTTAACCTAACCATTCATTTATTGTGTAAAATTTTTTCTCCATTGAATATCATACACATCTAGGAAAAATGAGTGAAAATTTTGAACCCAGACATTAAAAATTTATGATTCATGTCCATCATCATCAACATCTCAAAGATACAGTAAATACTTTAGCGCTTTTTGTTTGAGTTTTGGAACTTAGGTGATTTTATGCAATACTTTTCGCAACATTTTATTGTGAAAATTTTTCATTTTCAAATAGACCATCTCTTCTACCTAGATTTCACCACCTAGATTCTACCACCAACATATTAGTATACTTAGTTTATTGCATATTTGTCCATTTGTTTACTCTCATCCATCTAGCAATCATTTTTAAAGGACATTTTATGAAGTAAATTATAGGTGTCAGCACTTTCCTCCCTAAATTTTTCAGTATGGATTATATTAGTTTAATATTCACCTTTTTTTTCCTTTTAAGGAAGAATTAATATTCAGTGCAATAAGCAAATATTAAGTGAATTTGAGAAATGTCTTTATAACCCAAACCCCTAGAAGATGTAGAACATTGCCTTTGCTCCAGAAAGTTCCTTGATGCCTTTTCTTAATTGGTCTTCCTCACTTGGAGATAACCACTGTTCTATTTTGCCTACCCTATATTAGTATTGTCTTTTAGAACTGGAAAAGATAAAAGACAATAACAAAAATAAAATAAAATAAAAATAATGAAAAAAAGGAATAGAAAAAGTAGAACTGTATACAAATGAAGCCATGCAGTATGTACTCTGAAAGCTGCTTTCACTCAGCATGTTATGAGCTTCATCCATATTGTTGGTGTGTATTGATAAATCATCCTTTTCTACTTCTGAGTAGTACTTTATTATATGGAGATGAACCACAATTTAACCTTTTCCTACTAACGTACAGAAAAATAACTAGAAGTATACATTTAATATATAATTTTAATAGAGACCTAGGGGGATCTTTGTTGCATTAGTATTATCATGGTTGGTTTGAGGCCAACAGATATGAAATTTTACCTGTTTTCATGACAGGCATGGCATTAAGACAAATTTATTTTGCTTTTAAAAATGCACATTGAATATTCAGGCTTTTGGTTCTAAAGTCATCCTTTTTTCTGTATAGGAATGATCTGTCTCACGGCAAATGATATACTAAGGAGAGTAGAGAGGTCATTCCCCCTCTGTTCCCAAAAGCACTAATTGGTTTTCACTCTGGTTCTGAACAGAACCATAGCCTTTCTGGCATAAGGAACGCTTAAAATATCTAAATAAAACAACTAAGATAGAAATGAAGACTTAGCAAAGTAGACATTGCATTTCTTTTCCCTTCATTATTTTCCTAATTCATTAAAAGTTTCATAAATGGAATACTTCATCTTAATATTTTGTGTTTTAGTTATTGTAAATGAACACTTCCGTGAACATCTTTCTTGGCCATGTGTCTGCAGCTGTTTCTTTTGAATAGATTTAAAAGTATTATTGATAGTGCTATGAAATGTTTATTCTTAATTGATAAGTTACTTAGCAAAAAGGTAAGCAGTTTATATTCCAACCAGTAGTATTTGGAATAGACATGTGTCATTGCCAATTCTTGTTTTTATCTTAAAGTTAGAAATTAGGTGAATTGGAGAAGACATAACATATGTTGAATATACTTAGTAAAGAAAGTTTTGCAAATTTTTAGTCTTGATGATTAGGGCTAGCACAGTGTTAACTTTTGGCCCTTCACTTTCTTAGCATTGGGGTAACAAGGACCAATCAGAAGAGAAAATAGTGTGAAGTTTGGTCATGTATTTTACCGCAAAGATTACTAGATATTTATGGGGCCAGTTCTGAGTTTCTGCTCTGATTTGTAAACTTGATTCCTTTTTTTTTAATTAGTCTGAAGAAAATTCGTGGCAAAGTTTGGAAGCAGAGAATATCTAGCCCTCTGTTCAACACCAAACAATACACAATGGAACTAGAGCGGCTATATCTACAGATGTGGGAGCATTATGCAGCTGGCAACAAACCTGATCACATGATTAAGCCTGTTGAAGTCACTGAGTCGGCCTAAATAAATGGAATATGCACAGGAAAATTACCCCTATACCTGAGCCTCAACCTTCTGGGGGAAAAGGAACTAGATTAACATACTTTTTGCTTATCTGTACAGTATCATGTTGCAGATGGGTCACAAAAAATGATCATAGAATAGCACAGCCAGACTTACGTTCTGCATGATAGGGAGAGACACAAGAAAGAGATGGGAAAGTAATTGCTGATCTACAAGGAATCTCCGTAGAATTTTGCAGCAACCAAGTGGTGCATAATGTCCAGAAGGTCTGATTCCCTTGGTTTTCCATGGGATGGTTAGTGTGGAGCGGAGATAAAGATTGTCCAGCCATTTTGTGGTTCCATGGATTGACTAAGTCGTCTGGATTAATTTTTTTTTTCCTTTATGTTTTGGGTATTGGAGCTTTTTAAAGATATTTGGTTTCAGGTATTTTTATTCATGTGAAGTGTATTATGATTCTCTTGAGATAAGGTTTTAAACTAAAATGTTGCTCCTTTGTTTTAGTTTTTGAACTCTACAGATTAATGGGGGACTTTACTGGTGTAGTCTTTTTATAGGTTTTATAAACCACTTGAGCCTATATCAGTCATTTTAGTGTCTGACATAATGTTTGGAGGTATCAGTGCTTTGTTCGTTTAGATGATGACTCAATTTTTTTCTGGTACATTTCCCATTTTCTTCTCTGCCCTTTTCCCCACTAAAGTTTCTCCTGTGACTCAGCTAACAAAACCAAGTCTGAATCAAAATCCCAGAGTGTTTCTCTTAAACACATCATCTAGTGCCAAATGGAAATTCTTAGGAGTGATCATTAATTATGAGGGGCACAGTTCTAGTGCTGTTGATCATAATTATAGATTTGTTTTGCCCTATTTCACCAGTATTTTACCTTTGATTCCCTTTTATGCTGCTTCCAAAAATGATAGTGTGATAAGATTTTTACCTTCCTTTCTAGATTTTGTTGTTTTTTTTTTTAAAGTGAGTTTTGATCTTCCTATTTCTTTCAGCAGAAATGAAATCCCAGGTAAGTATAAGTATTTGATCAGTAAGTCACAGTTATCTCCACTATGTTAAATAAGTTTCATAAAAAAAACATGTTTAGGTAAAACAAAAGCTGTGAAGGATCAAAATATATATATATATATACACACACATACATATATATGTATATATATATGAATAATTATTTTTCAGACCTTTTAGGGTGTTATATAATAATTGTCTTCTGAACTTGGTCTTGAAGTCTATGGATTCAGCCTCAGTAGTAGTGAACCACACTGCTGTTTGGTTTGGAGTACAAATTAGACTCTAGCCCTCCTAGAGCTTCAGTTCTTGGTATTGAAAACATAGGAATAAAATTATTGAATTTCAACAAAGGATTGAGGACTTAAGGCTTAATTAAATAAGCCAACATGAATATATGTTTTGTCTTACTGTACTGCACTTACGCTATTCAATAACAGATAATTTTTGTCTGCTAGTAGTCTAGATTATGTCTTTCCAAAGTGCTGAGACAGTGCACCTATTATGTAGTTGCAGCTGATGCCTGAATGTATCCTAGCTGACAAATTATTAAGAACTTGAATTTCTGAAGGATTCTTACTGTTAACCAAAATCTGAACAAGGAGTCTCAGTTGTAATTCTTAGCCAGAATTATGTGTTAATGAACTGTGTACCTTTTAACAATGTAAATCAAGAAACATCAGTGTAGGGATTTCTTAATTTATTTTTTACTCAATTGAAATATCAGGTAAAGGTCGCCAGCATGGTTGCAGATAAACTAATGTTTGAAATTTACCAAACTATGTAGTGTGGAATAGGAGAATATACTTCTGATGCCCTCAAGGCTGTGATTTTACAGCCTCTTTATATAGCACATCATTCCTCCTATAGGGATGAACTTTTTCCTGGCACGAAAAAGTTAGCCGCTCTGGTTGAAGCTTTGCTTATTGTAATAGGCTTTTGTTTCCAGGTAACATGTCTGTGGAAGTTAATTCTGAATAGAGATATAGATCACTGGAAACTAATTGTTTTTTCTATTATGCTCTGCTTATCAAAAAGTAAAACATTTAAATTGTGCTACAGAAAATCAGATGTTGTCTTGCGATCTTTAAACAATAAATGAATGATTTGCCCATAAGATAATGGATCTATGTTGTTTTCTGTTACATTGAATGTTGGACAAAATAATAGGATCATTCAATGATGAAACCTACATTTGAACATTGAACAGCTCCAGACAACAAAAGGGACCAGATTTTCCTAGTGCAGCTATGATACTAAGAATTATTTTGTGGGGTTGGCATATGATCCATTAAGAAAAAGACAAAGCTGGTGACTCCTGGCATACCTATTTATACTCTTCTTTCCCTTCTTACCACTCTGGCTTCATTTACCCTTGGAGTCTTGTTTGTGTGAATTATTCTTGGCAGGTAAATTATTTTTCTCTTACTGCTCCCTATAGTGGTTGAATTCAGTCATAGGTATGCAGTGTATCAGGAACCAGAACAGGCTATTTGGTTGGTAGTTTTTTTGGAGTGTGAGATTTTTTTTCCAAAAAGGTTTTGCATAGTTTACTTACCACCATCTCTGTGTTGTGACTCTCCTAGCCCTAATGTGGATTAGTGTTTCTTAAAGGTGATAAAGTGCCAGTAAGAAAGGAGTCCACTAGACAGTTAACTCCTATTCTCTCTTATGAGGGATTTGCACCAGTTATTTCTAGTCTGCTTCAGTGCCCGCCTTCAGTCTAAAGGAGTTGCTTTTGTACCCTGAATAAATTTGTGTGACTAGAATTTGATTCCAATCCTAGTCTACTCTTTAAATCACATGCCTCTTAGCTATAGCTAACATTCAGGTTCTTTACCTAAATCTTTGAGGCGGTTCCAGATCCTCATTTTTTTATGGATTAGTTTTACAGAGGTAGATTTGCAAGTTTGTCAGAGCTGGGGTTATAATGATAGCCTCATTTACACAATTCCCTATCACATCAGTACCTTTATATATGTAGACAGTTGAGTGTTTTAAGTGTTTAGGTTTCAGAAGTAGTGCTGCTGGAGTTTGAATCCCAGCTCTGCCATTTTCTGAGTGTTAACAGTTATCTTTTTAAAGTGGCTTAAGGATTACGCATTGGCACTTGGAACACAGTGCCTAGCATAAAATACATTATTAATCTTTATATGTGTTTTTAAATTTTAAATTTTTATTCTGTTGGCTTAAATTGTGAAATAAAGGCTGGAGAGATGGGCATTTGCTTCCTGTTTGTTTTTCTTGATGTGTTTGGAAGGGGTGCCAAAGAGAACAGAGTGACCAACCCTGCTTTATCTTTAAGGTTCGAAGGTTCTGGAAGCAAACGTCATAGTTAAGTGTTGCAAGACTCTTTTGGTTTGCTGCCTTGTTCTTATCTAAGGGTGGTCTTCCCTGTCTCTGCCCCTTCCCTGCCCAGCTTGTATTAGTTTGGAGGGCCAACAAACAGGCTTTTTTTTTTTTTTTTTTGAGACTAGGTCTCGCT
>PVHY01026123.1:0-17646 GCA_004024945.1 Uropsilus gracilis
GCAGTTTTTGGAGCTGAAAGCAGAGAGCAGTTGGCTGGCTTTTGCATATCAATGGTAAAGGTGATCAGTGAAAATGCTAATGAAGAGTGTGTAGCCTGCTTTGTAGAGAGTAGCAGGCAAATAAGAGTATCCAGTTAAGGTTAAAGGTAATTGCAAAGGAACTGCTTGTAGCCTGCTTTGGAGAAAGAAGCAAGCAGATGGGGTAAACAGTTAAGTCAAGTCAGAAAATCTCTTTTTACCCATTTTCACTTTCAGATCATGAAACCCTGCATGCCTCCATGAGCACAGCCCGCAGCTGCCCCCACTAAGTGCTCCCTGTGTGTCTGGTGAGTAAAGGAGTGAATGCTTGGCCAGAAGGAAACTTCGAACCACCTGCTGTTGGGATAAGCAGGATAAGCAGGGCTGAGGTTCCAGACCAAGTAGCCAGGAAGGTGAAGAAGGAAGAATCTGGAGGAGAAAGAAAAGGTTGGGGAGAGGAAATCAAAGTGGACAGGAGAATGAACTAGTACTGAGCAGATGCATGGACTTGGTCTTTAAAAAGGTCTTTAAGAACAGTTCTTTCCCAGCCTGTTCTCATCTTCGCACTTCAGTTGAGTCCCAGCCAGAGCCTGTCCAGTGGGTCCCCCAGCCCCAGTCCTGCAGTCAGGCCCAGTGACACCGGGCAAGTGGAAAGGAAAGACATGGTTTCTCTTTCCTTCTCCCTTGATTCACCCTGAATGCCAAAAATCTCTCTGTCCCATCCACAACAGCATGACATTTTATATTCAAAACATGTCTAGTTATTTACCAGATTATTTACTAAATATCTAGCCCATAATTACATTTTCAAGAATTTTCCTCAGAAAATAGCTTTCCTTTAAGCAACAATTCCCATTGTGTGAAGATCCTGCCTTAGGGAATCCAATTCATAGAGAGACCAAGAACCCATGGTGGTGGTCAGGCAGCCAGACTGACCCGGTGGACAGACGCCAGGACAGCCACACTCGTAACAAATGTCCTCAGAGATTCTGTGGCTAAAGAAATTGTATGAGTTTGCATGTTTATGTGTGAGCGCAAGCTTGTATGTTGTGAAGGGGAGCAATAAGAAGGAAACAAACATGTTTATTACCAGTCAACCATGTTGTAAGTGCTCTGGGCATTGACCTCATTGATGCCTCTATTAAATGGCTCCATTTTACAGCTAAGGAAGCTGATACTCAGAAGAACAAAGAAAACTGTTCAGAATTGCTCTATCTGTATCAGAGAGGGAACTTCGCTCATTCAATCTTTGCTCAAAGGACTGAAGAAATAAAGTCCAGTGTTTTTCCCTACCTGTGGCATGTTCACCTCAATTTCTTTGTATATGTCCCAGTCATTTTCTGAGTGCCTTCTGTCTTGAATGTTGTTGTAGAGACTTACAGAGGTTGTCTAATGCAATGCTCGTAACAAGGCTGTAAGCAGGTTTACTGTTCTACTTTAGTGATGAGAACATTGAAGCTCTAAAAGATGAAGCAATTCCCCCTCATGGAGCTATAATTCAAATACAGGTTAGTCTGACTCCAGAGCTGGAATGCTTGAACACTTCATCACATGGACTTGCTTCACTCTGACCTAGTTTTTAGACCTCAGCATTCGGAATCTGCATAGGGGAAACAGGCATCTAGGAAAACCGGAGTTGATACAGACAGTCTACATGTAAAGCACAGCAGCTAGCCTATACCATCAAAATGCATATTCTCTCCATCTTCCCACTCTGTGTCTGCTACCCTGAAAAGTTTTCCTCATGGTTGCAAGATAGCTGCCAGGACGCCAAGCATCACACACAGTCCTAATAACATCCAGTGGAAGAAGAGAGACCAGTTAATACTTGTTTCCCTTTTCTTTTTATGTCTGTGGCTAATTTCACTGTATATGTGTGTCCTTTTTTGTGTGCTTCTGTATGGAGGTACATCAAAAGGTATTCACCTAATATTTGAAAAAGCATAACTTTGTACTTTGATGCATTGTCTGATTTAGTTTTGTATTGAGCATACCTAGTTTTTTAGGAGGGGAAAGTATAGTTTCAAAAGAAACACAATAAAATAAATCAGACAGACATCACCTGTTTAATTAATGTCTCCCCCAGCACTGACAAGACAAAAGATAATTGCTCCAAAGAGTTTATAGGGCTGTGACCTGGTCTCTGGTCTCCTCTGGTCCACAGGTCTGCTGGGCACATCCATGCTTCTGTGGTTCAGACTTCTCTACCCCAAGAATCAGTGCAGTGGTCAGCCTTACCCCACTGTCCCCCCGGCGCCCAGCACTCTGCCTATAGTACAAGCTGGTATCTAGATCATCTGCTCCTGGAAGTGCCGTCCTAGCAGAAGGGCAACCCAGGATCCCACTTCCCTGCCTCTGCCACACTGTGGATGTCAGCCAGCCCCAGTCCCTGGGCCCTGTGAGTGTGAGAGCTGCTACAATACTGGTTTTCTGGAGGAAACTGGCCACACCTGTGTGCCAGGGAACAAGCTCTGCTTAACAGGAATGAGGGGATGTCAAATAGCCCCAGGCCTCCCCAAATCCCTAAATCTTTCACAATGGAGAAGCTTAAGTGACTCAATAAATGAGCCCAGCATTTTGAGTCTTGGAAAATGCAAGGTGGATTGTTGAACCAGCCCAAATAGCAGAGATCATCAGCTTACTGCTGAGGTCAAAGGGGTCGAACCAGTTCCCTCAAGCACTGTCTGTGCTTTTCAAAGGAGATTGCAAGTGACAGAGCAGAGAGCAAGAAGCAGGTCTGGGCAGTGCTTCAGTGGATCCCTGATGCCCACATCTGCACCCCTGCCCCACCTGGGCCTGCTCAAAGGTTTGTGCAGGGCTCTGGGGTGATGGGGAAGGGGGGTCCTCAGAAAACTGCCAGACTCACTATGAGGCAAGAATGGCTAGTCGTCTCAGCTGTTGCTTGCATGAATGCCTGAGAAAAGGAGATCTGGAACTGTGTTCCCCCAGTCAAGACGAGTGGCTGGTCTCTCCAGTCCACAACCTTGCCCATGTGAAGGTCATTCTGACTCAGTTTTATTGAAGGGATGAATCAGAGTTTTGGACTCAGTTTGCTCTGTTCCACCTCATAGAGGACCCATCTCTCTGGGCCTCAGTTTCCCCAAGCAAACAAGGGACTAGCAGCTTCAGCTTTATGAGTTCAGTGATATCTCTCCCAACCCACCAGTGGTGTCACCTTGTGTCTCCAGGCATTTGAAACCACATGCCCACACTGGGAAGACTGGGTTTTAACACCTGGACCTTAGGCTCAGCCCCGGGTGTGGGCCCCCAGACCTGCCTGCCCAGTCCTGTGCAGCCAGTCTCTCATCATGATGGAGGAGGGTCCCTGGAGCCCATCCAGCTGGCCAGCAGCATTTCCAGTGCCTGTCTGTGTGAGCTGGTCCCTGAGTGATGACTGGGAGATGAGAGGGATGCTCGGCTCAGGCCGTGAGCCGTCATCCGTCAGCAGCCTCCTTGAGTGTAAGGATGTCAGACACACGTCAACACTTGGCGGCTGCTATTCCCGGAGGGTGAGGCTGGGAGAGGGCCATGGGTGCTTGGGCTTGCTGAGCCAGCCTGTGGTGGTGGAACCCCAGCCCCGAGGGGACCCAGGCTGCCTTGCAAACTCACCCTGGCAACCTTGAAGGGTCTAGGGTGACAGAGGGGGCAAGCAATGTTTTTCCCTGACTTCCCCCTACTAAGCACTTTGCAATTGTCTATAATAACTGTGGAGATAGCATCACTCCTTTTACCAGATGCTCAGTGAGTGCCTGTGGGCAACTCTGCCCTCCAAGGCAGAGACCTGGAGGATGACAGCTAAAAGTACAGAGCACCACACTCTGAACAAAACTAGGAAGTGGGTACCTCCCATACACTTGTTCACCAGCCCCAATTTCCACATGTAAACAGTAGGATCCACCCTTCCTACCAAACAGGGATGCGCCGGAGCCTGGTGGTACCCAGATGGGCCATGTCTAGAGTACCTTGCAGGGAGATGTGCACCTGGTTCAGTCCAGGCAACCTTGAGGCAGCCTGGCTGGGTCCCATTCCTGTGATGTCCTAGGTAGATGGGGGCCAGGCAGGATGACAAGACCACCCTCAGCAAAGTCAACCTGAGATACAAACTAGGGCTGGCCTTCCCTGGGACCAGCTCCAAGTCTGACTCCAACCCTTTGCATCTTTGTTGCATCCTTCCACCTAGTCTTTCTCCAGACCCCTGCTCTCACCCATTTTAACTCCCCTACAGGAAAAAAAACCCCAATCTTCTTCTCCCAATAAGTGCCACAAATCCATACAGTAGCTCTGGAGTTAGCAGAGTGAAAACAGGTTTTGCCCACCCTGGGAATCAGGGCTTAGATGCTCCCCCATCCATCTAGTACATGGGTCTTCCCTCAGAAGGGACGGGAGCAGTGACCACAAATGAACCAACACAATTTCAGCTTTCCTATCCTTCATAGGGGCACATGGAACTTCAAAGAGTTTGGCAACACCCAGAAGCACACAAGGGAGAAGGCAGGACCCAGTGGGCCTCCAGAGACTGGGTGGCCCCCAGAGCCAGAGTCTTCACCTCATCCTCAGTCCTGTCGCTTTTGTCTAGAGCAGGCTCCACTCTCTACTTTTCTCCCAGATCCTACCAGCCCTCGTCTCTGCTTGTCTGTGACCTGGTCCAGGGAGCCCCCTCCCACCCCTGTCACATCAGCCTTTTCTCCTGTTCCTCCCCTTGTCCAAGGCTCCTAGCTGCCTCTCTTTCCATTTCACTACTTCCAGACCGTTTTTTATTGAGGGCTTCTGATAAGCTGGGATGGAGCTGATGCTGGAGAAACAGCAGTGAATACATGAGGCAGGTACGCCCCTGCTTTCAGTTTCCACTCCTTGTGGGGAAGACAAGTCAAAGGACAAATAGCAAGATAATCTCTGAGAGTGATACGCACCAAGAAGGTCACAGAGTGAGGAGAGTAAACCCAGCTTTCCCGCAGCCATCCAGCTCCAGGTCCACATGAACTGATCCTTCATGTGGCCTCAAGGAGCAAGCAGGAGTAGACACAGACAGGGCAAGAAAGGCTACATGAGCAAAGAAGATGGGGCCAGCCCTCTGAGTATGACATGAGGCTAGACCTTCACACTTACTGTGAAGACAGTGGTGATCCTCAGTTACAGACGGTAACCCTGAGGCCCCAGGGCTCCTCCAAGACAACAGCACCCAGGAGTGTGTGCCTGACCTGGTTTCCAGGACTTGCAATCCAGGTCTGTTTTCAAATCACACAGCCTCCCAGGCAAAGCGTGAAACTTCGATTGTCCCCACATTGTGCTGCCCCGTGTCCCCCAGCCTCCCTCCACCTGACCCACCTTCAGTCCTGTGCCATCCCCAGCATGACTGACAGTGTGGGCCATGAAGCACCGGACACCCCAAACAAAAGAGCTTGTTGGGAAGCCGGCCAGGAGTTGTCATCTGCGCCCGAGTTGGCGGGTTGCTAACTGATCTCAGATAAGAAGCTCATAGCCAGATGTGACCATGGAACTTGCCTAAACCAGCGCCTCATGGAGTCATGTATCTACTCATCCCCCTCTCTAGCCCTATACAGGTGTTCAGGGCCCATTGTGGGCTGTTGGCCACAGGGAGCCTACTGTGTGCTGGTTGCCATAGGGGCTCTGGTACAGGGAGCGAGACAGAAAATGCCTGCCCTCATGCAGACCACATGCCATGTAGCCCAGTGTACTTGGGCATTGCTCCAGCCATATGGGAATACAGACAAGCAAGGACTCATGGTTGTGATGAGGGCCATAAAAGACCAGAAAGAAGTAACATGAGAATAGTGGACAGCAGTGGGAACTGATGCATGATTCTTGAGGTACCTGAGAAAGAAACAAGGGTATGGTACTGAAATGGTCAGACCAGGAGGGGTGCAGTTGAGGGAATAGTGCATGAGGAGTTGGGTACATGGTGTGCTCTGGAAACTGGAGGAGGGTCAGTGTGGCTGGCACTGTTTTGAAGCAGAAATGGCAAGAAACTATTGGATTTTCAGCAGCCACACTGTGCGGGGAATGATGGGATATAATAAAGCATTTGGTTGTGATCCTATCCTGAGGCAGTGGGGAGCCTTTGGAGCTTTCAAATGTCTCTACATGAGGAGGGGGCATGCAAGTTTGGAAAAGTTTACCAGATAAGTGAGTCAAGGGCATTTCCAGAATCCATGCCATAGGAGAACATGGGTGGGGAGGATCTGACCTCAGAGACTGAGATCCCAGTTGGTGAGGCATAACAAGACCTCACAACCAGGTTCAACCTTACTCCTGGCCAATGTCCTGACATGTAATTCATGCTGCAAACACGGTACTGGGGGTACTGATTTCTCTTTGTCCCCCTTGACCTTGAGATACTGGAGAGGAACCCAGGTCACCATGGTGTGCACCCACCCCACCCGTAGAGTCCACCATTGTCCTTGGCATGCCGGGCTTAGGGTGGTTAGTCAAAGCTACCAAGCCTATTTCTGAATTCTAAACTGTTTCTACAAAGATTACATTTTCTGAGAACCAGAATTCCATCTCTGTTTAAAATCTCTTTGGTGACAAAATGATGTCCAGTATGCGAAATCTCTTGGCTAGCCCCAAATCACAAGTGCAGGTCAAGTATTTGAGACAAAGCACAGCTGAGCTGAGACGCTGAGAGGAGAAGGAAGGCATCAGAGGTAGAGGCATGTCCAGAGGCCTGAGGAGGGAGGGAGGCCAGTTCAGGTCTTTCCTGTGTTACCTTGGTGCATCTCCACAGCAGCAAGGTAAATATAATTTCTCATCTTTTGGGTAAGGACATGAGATGGATAGAAGTGGGGTATGTTGTCCACACTCACCACTAGTCAAGCCGCACTTCTTACCCCCAGACGGCCAAGGCTGTAATGGGTGAGAAATGGCTTCCTGAGCTAAAAGGTAAAAGTGCTTTTTGATGATGACCATTTTCCTAGGAACTAGTTGAGAGGAAGGACTTTTAGTGACTAAGACTTCTGAAGCTCTTCAAGTTTAATAATTTGGGCAATTCTGAGAAAGAAATGATCTTTCTTGAGATGGGCCTCCACAAATAAATGTGCTCTCCTCAATTTCAGAAGTCTGAGTTCACAGAGGCATCATTAGGCCTGAGGAGTGAAGAGGGAGGGGTGAAGAGGGTAAGGAGGGATAAAGAGGGGTGAGAAGTGTGAAGAGGAAGAAGGACAGAGGGGTGAGGCAAGGTGAGGAGTGTGAAGAGGGATGAGGAGAGATAGGGAGGTGAGACAGAGAGGTGAGAAAGGGTGAGGTGGGGTGTGGAGGAAGTGGAGAGGGAAGTGGGGTGTGGAGGGTGAGGAGGGACGTTGGAGGGATGAGAAAGGTGAAGAGGGGCTTGGAGGGCGAGTAAGTCATGGCCACCTGATTCTTCCTCCCCAGCTCCTCTTCTGGAGGAGAAGAAGGAAAAGAAGACTATCCATAGTAACTTGGGCAAAACTTAATTGCTTCCCTGAACCTGAAACATATCAAACTGCATAAATAAATGTGCTTTAAATTATTAATAAAGGCATTTACATCTGAAGTTGGAGCATGAAAATTAATTTAATTTCTTATGCTAAACTGGCTGGTGTAGCATGTGATTTGAGGATTCAGAGACACAAAGGGCAAGGAAGATAATGAAGACAGGAATTGCACTGTTTTGCATCTAAGATCCTGAAAAAGAAAACAACAGGAACGAAGGAAGGACTGGAAAGAAAGGGGAGGAGAGAGTCCTTCTGCAGACTCAGATTCAGGCAACTTCATGGGAAACAAGAACAAAAGGTCCACCTTTACCCCAGACCCCCTCATTCTGAAGTGTGCTGGAAGGCTCCGAAGGGGCTGCGTTTCCTTGACAGCGACAGTGTAAACACTTGACTTTCTCAAAGGCAGGCATAATGAGAGCAGAGGTTGGGAGAGGTCTGGCAGAAGGTATGAAAGTGGTCCAATCCCAGCCACCTATTAACTGAGTATCCTAGGCCCAGCTTCTCCTTACTGAGTCCCAGTGTCTCATCTGTACAACAGGTCACTGCACCTCCCAAGGTTATGCTGGTGCAGGTCAAGGTCATGCCTTCACTGCCCTGATACACTTCCTCTCCCTCCACTGCCCTGGAAGCAGGCTCAGTGGCAGCACAATGGAGCAAAAAGTCCTGTTTGCTATAAAAATGCCTGAGAGAACAATGAGACATTTACTACTAATTTTTAGTAGTTTCGTGTTTCAGATGCTGGTCTTTGAGTTAAATTGCGTTCAAAAATGCTTCCGAATTGGAAATACTAAAAAGAAAGCCTCTTAATAAAATTTTAATTAATGCCTATGAAAGACAGTGTGTTACTTTAGGTTGAATTTATGATACAGCAGAGGTGGACATGTTAATATCTATCTTAGATTTTATAGCAAACGGGGGACCCGCTTATAATCATAGCATGAAGTAAACATTTATGTCCATTTTATAGGACTTGAAGAAGAGTTTTATATTTGCATTACGATAGATGTTTAGAGCTGCTGCCTCCTTGATGACATACGGTGGGTCACTGCTTTGATTTAGCAGTCACTGGGACGTTTGCCAGGAAAGACAATGTCTACACTTACCACATGGCAGAGTATAGGTATGAAGAACAAATTGTTACAAGAAGGGGGCATTCCAGAATTCCAGGTGTTTTGTGCTGGACTTGGAAGAAGAAATTTCATTTTCTTAGAAGCATCTTTCACCCAAAAGTGAGTGGAGACTCTCACCCAGAAGACAGGAAGCTCCCCCTCCCATCTGCAATGCTGTCTTCTCCTCCCTGCCAGGGCCCCTCTCGCTGGGTCCCCTGGGCGAGCACCTCTGAGGCCCCATGATTGTGTATAAACCTACATGTGCCCTTTTTCTGGAACATGTCAAGGGTCAGAACTGGGTTGTCTTCACCCCACATGCCCAGCCATTTCTTGGCCCAGAACTCATTCATTTCCCACTTGGGTTTGGATCCTAACCGTATTTGGTAGCCGTCTGCCCATACCACGTGACCCTAAGCTAGTCACCTCATTTCCTCACACGAAAGACAAGGATGAGCCGGCCTGCTCCACGGGGTGGGTGGGACCCTTCTATATGACCCTGATGGGAAAGTGATTTGCCAACTATAAAGAGCCAGATGGTTATTATCATTGTTCTCCTCCTCCGCGTTATTATTATATCTCAACTCAGTGATGAACACTCATCTAATTGCATTTGTTTTTCTTAAACAAGGGTGATGCCAGGTCTTGCCATTGAAGGAGGAGCACTGGAATTTCAAAAGATGAAGCTGAGCAAGAGGGAACTTCCCGTCCCTCCCACGGAGGGTGCTGCTCATGAAGAAGGGTGCTAAGGAGGGAACTCCCTGAGGAGTCGTTTATCAGAGGTGAACCAGAATAGGCTGGATTTCAGCTGGGGAAGAAGTGTTTCCATGTGCTGTGGAAGAACCCATGCTCCCAGGTGCTGGGTGTTCCTTTGCTTTTAACAGGAGAAGATTGGGTCTTCTTGAAGCTGTGCCCCATTTGCATGAGATTCCCTGGTCAGATCCTGGAGAGAGGAAGGGAGAGAGGTCCTTAAACTCCAGCTACACTAGTTGGAACTAATATGTCTCTGAGTATGAGAATACACTTGCTCATCCACTAAATGTTTACTGAGCAGTTTGTCTAAAGCATGTCCTATGACCATGGCCAGGAATGGGGAAATCAAAGGAAGGAAAGGAAAATTCTAGATTCATGGTCTCATTTTCTTACTCACATAAATTCTGTGTCATGCTGGGTTTCTGTCCTCGTGGAATACTCATACACACACACTCAGACACACACACACACACACACACACACACACACACACACATGCGCATGTGCGCAGACTCTCCCAAAGGCCCCTGGAATAGGGGGTGCTTTCTGGAAGCTAGAGAGAGCCCCTCCACCTGGCTAGTCCTCTACAGAATAGAACCTCTCAGGACTGCCAGGCCCTCTCCATGACTCCACTCTCCAACCCCGCCCACCAGGCCTTGCTGCGTCACTTAGATTTAGAGAAGAAAAAGAAAGAGAAAGGGAAGGAAGCTCAGTGAGCCCAGCCCAGGCTGGGGAGCAAGGGAAGGGGCCCCAAGCGAGCAAGCACAGAGCGCGGATGTGATGTGGTGGCCTCGCGGTTCCAGCCCACGGGCTTGTGCAGCCGGGCTGTGGGCAGAGCGATAACCGACGAGCCAGTTCGGAGAATTTCTGAATGTTTTGTAATAAAAGCACAAAGCCAGAGACAACAGCATGTGACACCATGCCTAGAAGCTGGGCAGTGGTGGGAATGAGGGCAGGGTCAGAAACACAAGTCCATTGTCCCTTTGGCAGGGCACAAGTAGAGCCATCTCTGGGCAGAGACCATGAATCCACTCAGAAGAACTCACTAGTTTGTGGCTGGGGTGGGGCTGTGGTAAGAGAAGAGAGAGGCTCCCTCCCGGAAAGCTGGACCTGTTCTGGTTGTCCAGGCCTGCTTGGACCGCAGACTGTCCACCACGCAGGTCAACCCTTGGACATCAGGTGGGCCAAATCTTTGCTTCTCTGTATCTCTGTGTGGACAGTCCCTGGTCTGGGCAAAAACTTAGGAAGGATAAACAGCACAAGAACATATACCGAGGAGAGGAAGAGTAAGAGATAGGCCGGGCGGCTCAGACATATTCAAAATGCAGACAGAGCCACTGAACCTGGCCACCCACACTCCACAGCTATGGGGCTATCTACCCTCCTCAGCATGACCTTTAAGGTTGCCTCACTTCGGGTCAGACCTATTTTCTTCATGATCTCCTCTCACCGGCCCCACTGATGTGGTCATTTACCAGACTGTTTGTCACCCACACCACATACCCCCTTCTAATGCCTCAGTACCTTGGCAACTACTGGCTCCGCTAACTACTGACTCCACTGCCCCTGTGTTCTTTCTCCTTATGCTTGCTGGTCCTTTAGGAAGCTGCTCAAGTATTTCCTTTTCTGTGGAGACTTCTGATCCCCATGGCAAAAGTCATCTCCAGGCACTCTATGGATTTGACTGTGGTGCTGTCTGCTCTGAATACTCTTCCACTGAGACCATTTGTAGTCCCGTCTGCCTCCCTTCCAAGCTGTGAGAGAAAGGACCATGTCTTAATTCAGGACAGGTATCACAGAACAATGGCCCACTGGAGGCTGTTGCCAGTGCCCTCAGAAGTGGTTTCATCAGTCACACTCCTGACTAAACCAGCATCACCTTGGGATACTTGCCACCAGCGTGTCCCCCACCA
The DNA here is from genome assembly GCA_004024945.1 of Uropsilus gracilis. NCBI lineage: Eukaryota > Metazoa > Chordata > Mammalia > Eulipotyphla > Talpidae > Uropsilus > Uropsilus gracilis. Next base: position 11,263 of record PVHY01026123.1, read on the forward strand.
AGAATCCTTGTTCCTGGGAAGTTAGGGAAGGTAGCAGTGAGCTCCCAGAACAGAACATTGTGCTGTGGCTTTCCCTCCTGGGTTCAGGTGTATCAGGAGGGGAGAAGGGAAGCAGATCTACTCTGTGCAACCTGCCTGAGGCCCAGTTACTGACTGGGAGAGTGAAAGACTTGGGTCAACTGCCAGGTCAGAATAAACTGAGATACCATCTGAAAGTGGATGAGTGCGGGTTCATGGTGTGGGGTTGGTGTGTGTGTGTGTGAATGAACCAGGGTCAATCGAAAGCCCATGCCCCATCACCTAACACTTGCTGCTTCCTATCTTGCACTTTTATTCGTCTGTGACATTTTTCCCTCAGTAGATGTCTGGTCAGGGTATTTCCTTCAAGCTCTCTGAAATCATTCTGTTTTGCTGTGCAGTTAAACTCTCAAATGGGTTTATAGTTAAGTTCATTTATTTCCATACATGTATCTTGGGGGTTTTCTTTTCTCCTATTTTTTTATGGAATTCTGCATAGTTTTTTGAACAGTTAAGTCATGTGCAAGGTTAAGGACACAGAAGTGTATTTTTTTTTAATTTTTTAAAATGTATTTATATATAAATTTCACATCATTGTAATCCCAGGGACTCACCCCAGAATTGTATTTTAAATAATTTATTGAAAATTTCATTCCATCGTCGTGCTCTCTACCCTGTTCCCACCCTCTTCCATTAACTTCCTGTTTATTGTTCCTGTGTTTCTCCACATATGTGTACATATATGTGTGTACATATATACATATTGCTATTTTCTTTCTTACAGATCTATGCTATGAGTATAGATTGGAGCCTAGAGTCTTGGGAGAGAAAGCCATTTTAATGGAAACATGTAGGCCTTTGAATCTTAGATCCAGTCCTTGCCAGTTGTTTGGCTTGAACTAGCCACTTAGCTTCTCTGATTCTTGGTCTTCTTATTTATGACATCAAGTAAGAATCCTAGCTTGTATGGTTAACTAAGAATAAGGTTACCCCATTGTAACATAATTTCTTAAACTTTTAGATAAAGGAGCAACACATAAAAAGCAAACTGAAAGGACATTAATTTTTGTCTTTTTAATTTTAAACTTCTCTAAGCAAGACACACATCCTAGAATCCATAAGCGACAGATTGAGATGACTTCATTACAAAACAAATCAACTTTGTGACTAAGGACACTCCAGCTTATGTTAAAACACAAATAACAGATAGACAAGGTGATAGTGTCTGCAATGTTTTTAAAATACATCAGGTACAATCACTTGGGAAAACTGTTTGGCAGTTTCTAAGAAAGTTTAAACATATACTCACCCTGTGACCAGTTATTCCACTCCTGGTGTTTACCCAAAGCACTAAGAGCATGTATCCACACAAAGACTTGTATAGCTTTGCTCACAATAGCTTTACTCATAATTGCTCCAAAATGGAAATGGCTTACTGTCTTTCAATAGGGTAAGGGGTGTCCAGTGTGTGATTATCTATACAATGGGATGTGGCTGAAATACAAAAGCACAGATGAATCTTAAAAAAAAAAAAATTGAACAAGAAGAGGCTGACATAAATAAGTCTATTTATAAGATCCCAATGTAGGTGTTCAGGGAGAGACTAATCTAATCACTAGTGATCACAATCAAAACAATGGTTACCCTCAGGGTTGTTGATGAGACAAGTTCCTGAGGGAATGTTCAGGAATTCGAGAGATGTTCTACATTGTGATTTGGGTAATGATTGCATGAGTGCATACATTTGCCAGAAGTCTTCAAACTCTAGGCTTAAGAGCTACATACTTAATAATAAATAAAATACACCTCAGTGTAAAAGATAGTGGATTTAAATAGTATACAAAAAGCTCCTAATAATCACCAAGAAGTACCACAGAATAATGGACAGACACTGCAAATAAACAATTCATTATTAAAGAAATATGCACATTCAACAAACACACAAAGAAAGGAGAGACTTTGCGAAGAGGTTAAGGAAAAGCACATTAGAGTGATAAGATTTTACTTTGCCTATTAGACCAAGAAAAGTTGAAAAGATTAATAGCAAACACTGGCAAGAGAGAAATCAGGGAAACTATCATTCATTTACTATAAATTGATAGAGATTATTAAAAGACATTTTGGCAGTTTTTATCAAAATGCATGTTTTAATGTACCAAAAAAATGTATACTTAAAGGTATACATGCCCTTTGACCTAGAACTACAGATTCTGGAAATCTATACAAAACTAGATCTATACTTACCGGTCTGAAAGGTAAGTACATAAATGAGCAAATGAAAGATAAATACAGAATAATACAGAGCATAGTACTATACTTCCATTTGTGTAAAAATATCTCAATATGCATAACTACATGCATATGCATATAAATGTCCAGAGTGGGGACAGGAAACATTTTTCGTAAGTGCTGACAGGGTGATTTCCAGGGAGGGGAGGGAGGATGTTGAGTAAAGGAGAAGTTTCCTCTATTGCACTGGATATTTTTAGTATTGTTTTTATAATGAGTGTATTCTCAGTATAATTTGAAAAACAAATATACAAGGTTTTTGACAACCTCTTTGATGCTAACTTGGGATTTGTTAAGGAATCACTGAATATATATACTTAGCAGTTAATAGCTATCCTCCACAATACAAAGGAGAATGGAACCTAGAGAAATGTGTCCCAGTACCCAAGTCCCTTTGCATTCATCTCATGCTGATCATGAAATGCCAATCATGCGAAATACAGTCCCTACTGTCATCCTGGAACACATTTGTTCAACATGCCCGTGAACACATTTGACAGCTGAAGCATAAGTGTTCAAATGTTTTCTTAAGTGTGTGGTGAGATGAGAGTGGAGGAGATGGTAGGCTTTTCCCTGAAACGTAATGGTACAGGTTAACAACTCCTTACCCAGAACCCTGAGAGTTGAATGTGTTTCAAAGTCAGAAGTTTTATTATTTTAGTTGATGCTAGTTTAAAAACTCTCTGTGTTGTATATACACCTAGCAGAGTCTTGGGTAGCAACTTAGAGTCAAACACACAGTGTTTGTGTGTTTGAAATGTGAAATGCATGAATATTCATAGCGTATATAAAGTCTATGAGCCACAAGTCAGTTCAAGTCAGGTTCTGCTGCCAAATGAGTTGGTGCTAAATTGGCAAAATTAACTTTTGATGCTTGAGATCTTTTTGGATTTTGAAATTGTGTTTAAGGGACTATATTGCAAGATGATCCCTAACTTTCAAAAGTCATTTCTGAACATGTATTGTCAGCATGCTGTGACGAGTCTTTCATATTACTCTGTCTTCTCATAGCTAAGCACATGTTCAACAATTAACATGAGTTGAGGGAGGGTTGGTGCCCCAGAGATTGGCCTCAATCATGCCATTATCTTCCATCCCTGTCCCAATTGAACTCAGATAAGGAACTTAGTGTACCTACACCAACTTTTGCATTGTTGCACTTTCTGTTTACTTTTAGCAAACAGCACAGGAAAAAATACTATAGCATAGCCCCATATTGCACACAGGATGCAGATGGCCTGAAATGGAAGTATAGCTGAAACCCTACTCTTTCATGTCAGGTTCTGATTTTCATTTATTAGTTGATGTGGAGAAGTACAGAGTCAGCACATGAATATCAACGCCAGGTTATCCAAGTCTCATGTATAAAAATTCGTATTGTCAGTTCTCATGGGAGTCTGAGGTTAAAATTTATGACAGCCTTGTGATGAGGGAATCTTCAAGCTGGGGGGGAAAAAAGTGGTGCCAGGTTGGTGGCACCCCCTGGTGGCTGCAAGAAGCAAATGCGAATCCTCAGGGGAGAAAAGTGCTCACTAGTTGACAGATCAAAAACGACAAAAATCACCAACACTCAAAACAATGCTTCACCATGAACCAGAGTGAGTAGAGTCAACAAACAATCAACTAGGGCCTCCCAATTAACATTTTGGACCAGAAACTTCTTTGTTGTGGAACCTGTTCTCTGCATACTTAGCAGCATGTCTGATTTCTACCCTCTAGATGTCAGCAGCACAGCATATGTGCATGCATGTAACCACACATACACACACACATACCAGTGTTGACCGTGAGAAAGATCTCTAAACATGTTCCTGGAGGGAAAAATTGTTCACTGTTGAAAAGCACTGATTTAGGCCCTCAAGAAGGTCAAACATTAGAATAATGAGATCATAAAATAACTACACATGAAGTGCTTAAATGTACAAAAAAGACAGAATGGAAGCAGATATTTAAAAAATAAGAGACTTCCAAAATTTATAAGCAAATGTTTGTAAAAGTTTCATTAACATTTTTGGAAATGAAGGATCTAATCTTTGAAATTCAACAAATATGTTAGACACAGATAAAGAAAGAATTGATGAATTAGAAGAAGAAATTGAAGAATTTACTCCAATTACAAGCAGAGACCAAAAAAAAGGGAAAGTAGAATAGCTTAAAGTCAAGTCAAGGAAAATATGATGCTGATGTTAGGATATAACTAATCAGAACTCCAGAATGAAGGAATGTAAAGAATCATGGAGAGGCAATATTTGAAGAGCTAGTGTCTGAGGCATCCACCCAACCATGTATACAGGAAGTCTAAAAGATAACTAAACAGGAAGACAATCCAAGTTGCTGTGTTGGATATAGAAAAGCTGAGGACTAGCCTCAAGTGTTCAGCACTGAATCAATCCAGGGGTCCACAGGAGGGCTACTCTGGCACCCATGGCATGGACTGTGGGGGTTCTGTAAAAGGGAATCATCACTATAGACAGTTGACTTCACAAAGCCCAGAAGAATGGGCTCCTTCAATGCTAAATCAGTCGAGCTTGATTTGAACCTGTCATTTTACAGGGCAACCTAAGAGGTTCGCTGGAGGTGGAGTATAGAAGAGCAGATAGGAAATGGGTGTTTTAAACTGGGGGGAGAACATGGACCAAGGCCCGGAGGCAAGCATAAATAAATTCATGAGCAAAGAACTTTTGAAAGGGAACCTGTCTGATCAGCTTGGGGAAGATTTAAGAGAGCAATCACAAATTTGATTGGATGGATAAGGTGAATCCATCCTGGGGAAGTCCCTTGAGAGTTAAGCAGATGTGTCTGGACTAGAAATTTCAGGCCAGGGGTTAACAAACTACAGCCTGCAGGCCACATCTGGTTCACTGATTGTTTCCATAAATAAGGTTTTATTGGCATGCAGCCATGCTCATTCATTTACATATCACCCAAGACTGGTTTTGCACTATAACAAAAAAGAGACAGCTACCTAGTGGCCTGCAAAGCCTGAGATATTTACTCTCTGATCCCGTAGAAGAAAAAATTTGCAGACCTAAGCAGGAAAACACAGCAATGAGCATCAATCAGTCAAAGACCAAGATGACAGGATTGACTCAACTGTGACTGAAGGAGTGCTGTAAGAAGAGGGAGACAAGTGCCTAATCCTATTGAGTTCCAACTGTATAGGAATAATGTATCCCTCCATTTACATTATCCTTTCTCAATCCTCCAAAGCTGTAAAATCTCCATTTCAGAGATGGGTAGTTATGGTGACTTCCCCAAGGTCCCCCTGTATTTCAGGGCAGAGTTGAGTTGTAATTTCAACTTGGTCATACTCCAAAGTCAAGAGTCTTCCCACCACACGGCCAAGCCATTCAAGGCTCTGTACCCTAGAATGGATGGGGTGGCCAGGCCAATGAACCAGCTGTGTGTGTTACCAACAGCAGTCATTCAACAGGAGAGGTGGCAAATGTTTCCCTCCTCTCCTGGGAACAAAACAGGGATGGGGTGAGAAGGGGCATGACCTTTGACCCAGGGATTGTCCAACAATTGCCCCCAACTTGTCTGAACATTGACCCACCCTGTCTTCCTCCACCCCATGCCTGGAGTTGAAACTGGGTGGCCCTAACCGCCCCCCCCCTCCAGGTTGTAGCATTTAACAAGGTACTCTGCTCCCATTGGCTGGTGGCAGTTTAAAAAGGAGTCGGGGAGAAGCTGCGGGGGAGGAAGTTGGAGGAGCACCGTCCCAAGGAGAAGCTCCGGGGGGGAGAGAGAGAGAAGTTGGAGGAGCAGCGTCCGGGGGAGAAGCCACGAGGGAGGAAGTTGAAGGAGCACCGTCCCAAGGAGAAGCCGCGGGAGAGAAAAGTTGGAGGAGCAGCGTCCGGGAGAAGCCACGAGGGGGAGAGAGAGAGAAGTTGGAGGAGCGGCGTCCGGAGGAGCGGCGTCCGGGTAGCGGCCAGAAGTGGGAGTTGGAGGAGAAAGCCCCCTGGAAGAGTGAGCTGGAGGGGACGAGGAGCCATGGCGGCCGGCAGAAGTGTGGCCAGCGTGGAGAGTGTGGCGTTGTAGCAAGGTGCTGTGGAGAGCTGGTACCTAGAGACGGCC
>PVHY01026124.1:0-17643 GCA_004024945.1 Uropsilus gracilis
GTGAAACAGCAAGCAAAGGAGATTGACTTGCTTCCAGTTCCAATATTTGTTAGCATTTGGGGAGTAAAGACAGAGGTGAAAGATATTTCCAAAACAGCAAAGTTCCGGAGAAAGAAGTACATAGGAGTCTGGAGGCGATGATCCAGTAGAGTCAAAATGATGATGGTCAAGTTTCCCATGGCACTAAAGACATAAGTTAATAGCAGAAACGGGAAGAGCGCAGCTTGCACTTGGACGTCATCTGTGAGACCAAGAAGAATGAACTCTGTTGCTGATGTTTGGTTTCTCATCATCAACTTCAGGCAAATTAAAGGTAGAGAAAAACAATTACAATAAAAGTTGGAATAGAAATTTAAAATCATGTCAAAGACAATTAAAATTTGGATTTTAAACTGAATATTTTCCTACCCTTTCTTTTGAAACAGGGCACCTTTTAATTAGATAGCATATGTTCATTTCTTTATAAATAGATAACAGTCATTACTTCTTGTAGATAATTTTCATTAGAGAGCAGGTTTTATTTAAGATTTGTTGAATTAGCCTTTTGACTCTCAGGTTGGTAGACAAAGCAATAATAATAAATATATTGGATGTGTGAAGAATAGGAAAAATACTGGATTTGAAAGAATCGGGTCAAGCTGCTCTCCTACATCTTTCCTTAACAACCATATTCATCAATGATAACGTTTCAGCCATTCCATAATTTACATAACGTAGCCCTAGGTCAAATGTGTTTCTAGTTTTATCAAAAATAGAGAACTCATCTATACACTAAGCTAAATAAATTGCCCACAATAGTAGGCTGCTATTCCTAATATCTTTCATAAAATTTTCATAAAGAAGTTAAAATTACACTTGTAAAATTTTTAATGAAAGGTACATTTTTGATTACTTTAGATCTAGAACTCTGCATTATTAAGTGTTGTAGAGTTATTATACAAACACGGGACAATTTAATTTATGTGCACATTGCATAGGATTTACAAAACATTTTTTCCATAATATTTCATGAAGAAATATTACTAAAAATGCATCTTGTTACACCAAAAATTAAAAAGGTTCTTTTATTGGTGAACTAAATATTTTACTATGTGTAATATCTATTTTCATATTACGATATGCAATTAGCAAAAGTTACTCTTCTTATATCTGTATCAGTAACAAATTGAGGAATATTTAAACAAACGAAAAAGTGTTTTCCAGTGGAACTGTATCTGGAGAATTTCAGGCATCCTTATGTAACTTGGACCAATTTGAATGTCTATAGGGAATTATCTCTTATATTAATGCTCCATGTGATTGAAAGTTACCATATACTATGCATTTGTGCAGTGCTATTATGTTAAAAATGTCATGTGTTGATGAATTACTAAATTGTCAGTAATGTAAATGTTAATATTTTGGAATGAATTACTATGTCTTACTACATTGTATAATTGGTAATGATTGGAGATCAATGTGAGGGAAGTGAAAAATTATCCCCAAATAACACATTTTATGAAAAGATATTCAGAGAAATATCAAGAAACCCTTTTCACAAGATAAAATAATTCTTTAAATACAATATTGTCAGAACTTATTGAAACAAATATTGAGAATTTTATCTGTTAATAATGATTTTCTACATCTACTAAAATAAGTAATGTGTTAGGAAACTTGATGATATCAATGTTTGTTATCTAGTTTGAGGGCCTAGATACATTTGAGACTAAAATTCTAACTTGGAAAATAATCCATTATGCAATTGCATTTCATACAGATATGTCATAGTGTCATAGGTAACATTAACATCTGAAATTTATATTTAATTTTAATATTTAAAATTTATATAATTAGACAGTAATTCTTCTGGCAAAACAGAAGTCTTATAAGTAATTTCTGTGTGGAAGCACTTTTCTATACAAAGAAATGCAGAAGAGTTCAAAAATATGAGTAAAGCAACATTCATATTTTAGTAAGTGATTTCAACACCTATTTAGAAATAATTTAAAAGCCGAAAAAAATTTCAAGAAAAATCTATATCTAAAATATTATTCAGCATTACAAAACATGATAACCATTTACAATAAAGATGAGTTCTATTTCCAAAGTAAGAATATATGGAATTATTATTTGAGAAAAAATTATAATAATACTAATATTATTAAGTTAAAATTTTGCAAAAATATGTTGTCTTTGAATCTTTATTGCTATTACTGATTTTTTAAAAAAGGACTTAATTCATTGTAGTGAAAAGCAAAAAAGACTTTCTTTTATGTTTTCTACATTGTAAATCTCATGTCTAGTGGATTTCCTTCTATGAGGAAACCAAAGCTTTAAGACTATTTATAGAGCACTATTCTAGATTACATTTAGGAGAAAGGTTAAGAGAATCAAAACCATAGGAATTAAGATTGGACACAGCAGAAAACCAAAGAAATACAATTTACTTTGAGTTGTAATTCTGTTGTGTACAATGCAACATCAATGCCTGAAAATATGTGTATATGCTAAACTGTTTACTGAAATTTTTAAACCTACATTTGTTTAAATTGATCATAATTGTTATTAAAATACTATTAATTATATTAACCAGCAAAATAGGCAGGTAGAATTAAAACAACTAAAAAGGCTACACATCTCTAGGTGTAGGTGCACTACCCTTGCCTACCTCAAACAGTAGAAGCAGTTCTTAGTTCCAAATCTTTCCCTTCAGTGGCTAAATTGGGTTAAATAAAGGTGTAGGACCCATTGGGAAACGGTCCCTGAACAATTAGAAGGTGAAAATAAAAGCAAGTTATTTATGTGAAGCTGAAATAAATATGAAGATTTAATTTGAAAATTAAGTCAATCATTTAAGTCCCACTACCTCTGTTAGGGTGCTGTGGCCCCCAGTACTTGTGATGCATTAAAATAGCTATTGTTAGCATTGGTGGGTGAAGACTTGGAGAAGGGATATTAAACCTTCTTGGGAGAAAAGAGGATTAAAGGATCAGGGAGGGGACAGAGATAAAGACAGGGAAAGAGACAGAACAGAACAGAAGAGAGGTGAGAACAGAAGAGAACAGAGATGAGAATAGAGAAGGAAGGTGCAGGGAGGAGCAGCAGAGAGGCTAGAGGCCTCAGAGCTGCTCTGCCATGCCGGCAGCAGGGCAGGGAAGGAAGCCATACTGTGGTCTTCCATTCCCAGCCAGGGCCGGTGAAGAGCCTGGGGAAGCATGTTGGAGAAACTTGTGACCTGTGTGAGCTGTCTTGGAAATGTGATACTTGAAAACTTGGTTTAATTTTAAAACTGCAAAGCCTGGAAGTCTGGAGAACTGAAGATAGTTTATTGTGTTGCCATTTTCAACCTGAGACATCTGAAGTGTTTGCTGTGTTGCTCTATTAAGTGAGTTTTGCTGATGCAGGGTCACGTTAGAGTTGGAGCTGAAAGAATGCTGAAGCAGTGCCTTTTGGAGAAGAATTGACGTCTCCTTCCTGGTTTGCCACTTGGATTTGAATTTTCTGCATTTGGAAAAGGATTGACAATGCCATTTTGACTTCTCTGGCTTAGAGTGAGTGGAGCTGTTATCTTTGAAGGAGTGGCGGCGCCATCTTAACTCCTCTATCCGGCATAAGGTGGAGCAAGTGCCATTTTGTGGATGCACATAGCTGCTGCAGCCATGTACTCTTTGAACTAGAGACTGGACTGTGTGGTAAGATTACCAAAGGGGTTCCTTGTACCCCCTCCCTGATCCTTTAATCCTCTTTTCTCCCAAGAAGGCTTAACTTCCCTTCTCCAAGAGTCCAGCCACCAATGCTAACAATAGCTATTTTAATGCATCAACACCAGTACTGGGGGTCACAGCCTCCTAACATTTCTATAAACAATTTACTCACACAAAATTATAATACTGAATTCTGAATGCCTATACTCCCACAATTAAAATTAAACATAAAAACTACACAAATACAAGTTTTCTTGACAGTTGATGAAGGATGGCAGTACACTGGGGCTTATCACTAATTTTGGTGAGACTTTTTAAAAGGATATGAGAAAAACACACCAACTCAACATGAACTAGGCAGAGGCCCAATAATTACATTGTTAAGTATTTGTACCTTTAACCAGATTTCAAATTAGTACCTTTATGTCCATCTAAGTTCCTACTAAATTTCATGAAGAAGTGGTTGTTTGCAAAGCTGGAGAGTGAAATAAGGAATGGTCCTTGAAAATCCTGAGGCTCCTGTAAAAGGCAATGATAAAAAAAAAAAAAAAAAGAAAAGAGAAAAGAAAAGAAATGTGGAAACATCTTAATACAAAACAAGGAGGACATGACACAGCAGCCAACTTAAGGAATTCCTCCTGCCCAGAGTGCAAACAATGTGAGCAACACCTGCGACTTGAAATGTTAACCTAGAGACAAGACAAACCTCTGTGGGTTGATACTAATAGAAATAAATATATGTATAGATAAACAAATGTTGAAGCAATGGCATATTTTTACTGTGGAATTCCAGTCTATCAATAAGAGGAAAAAGGAAATAGTAAACAAGTCTAGGGCAGTGCTACATTGTAATGTAGAAAATATCCATCAATAGATCATTTTTAAAATCTATGACCACAATTTGCATTATCTCAAAATTCCTACCCTAAATAGTTAGCAACTACAAAGTAACTTTCAGAAGAGAACGCAAACAATGTCACCTTACTCAGGAGATCAAAATCAAAATGTCCTCTAATAATGTTCATAAGGGCCATGCACTCTTAAGATATCACTTTTATGAACCATTTGCTGTGATTTATTAAAAACAGCACCATATCTGTAGTGCTTAGGAAAAATGCATGAAAAATTATAAAATAATTAAAGAATGCATAATTTGTCCCCAATCATAAAAACATGATCCTAGCCAAGCTGAAAAACATTTTACAAAATAATTAAGTCATACCCCTGAATGGTTTTTCCATTAAGTTACTCTTTAAAAATATCAAAGTCAAAAATAGATAAAGCAAGGAAAGATTGAAAGACAAAAAAAAGGGAAAAACTATGGGAGAAAAAAACAACTATCTGCATTTTGTATTCCTGAATAGGAAATTCAAACAGAAGAAAGGCAGTTGTGGAAAACTATTCTAAACCTACACAACATCTTTAATCATGTTATGTCAATGTCAGAGGCTTGATTTTTGAATCATACCGTTATATAAGTGACAATACTAGAGGTAGTGTGATAAGAAACTTTAATATTTTAGTAAATTTTCTCTCATCGATGGTCCAATATATTTTAATAACTTGCTTTTCATTATAGCCATTATATTAGAGGCATTTTTTTATTAAAGGCAATTACCTTTATAATACTCTGCAAAGATGCATAAGAAAAGGTAAAAGACAGAAGGTTCTACTTTCAAATGCCCTTGAATTCCTGACTTTCCATTCCAACAAGGGTGGGTCGAATACGCACTGCAGAAGAAAAAAACTAATATCCAGATTTGGAGCATCCTTGCAGGTTGCAATCATTTGCCAAACCTCTTTACCATCACATTCCTCTTAGACTTTATCTCTATCACAGTTTTCTCACTTATTGTGTCCTAGTGACTAGATATCTTATTATTCCTTTTATTACCCAAGCCTCTTGACAACTCAGCACTTCTGCACCTGTTATTCCATCTTTCTGTGATGTTCTTTCAACAGAAATACTAACTACTCTTTTATGCAATTCATAACTTCGAGCTGCATACTTCAGAGGAAGCTGAAAGAGGAAGCCTCATTGTCCAAGATATCAATTACTCAAACATTGTGTAACATGCTAATATGCTTGACATTTTACCTATGATAGATTTTTTTCTTAGAAAGAAAAAGATATTTCTTGATTGAATTCTGATCCTAATTTTGCACTTACAGAGTAATTGCAAAATATTTCTGAGTGAGGTTATATCCTTCATGAAGTTTCTCGTATTAATACAAATGAACAATAGTTAATTTGTTGTCATCACAAATTTACCAGAACAGATTTTTTTAAAACTGGTAGTGCAATAATATTCCTTTTTTCCATATCCTCATCTTTGGTGGTTTCTGGTATTGTATATATAGGCCATTCCATTGCTGTGGTTTGATTTGTATTTCCCCCAATGAACACTTTATATGAACACATTGGCCATGTCCCTACTTAGCTCTACTGCCTATTTTTCTGATTGGGTTATTTGTTTTTTTGTTTTCTCTTTGTTGATCTGAATCCATAATTTGTGGGACTTTGTTATTAGTTCCTTGTCAGTCATATGACAATACAGTGAGAAGTCTCTTCATTTTATTTAGTCTCTGATGTGGGCTTGAACCCAGAGTCAAGAAGTCTAAGTTCCCTAGAACATCAACCCCACAGTCCTATGGGTTGTACTTCCATGTCCCTACAAAGTAGTTAAAGGTTCCTATTCTTTTCCATCAGATTGTTGCTTCTGCTGAAGATACAATGTGGTTTTCTTTCAGGGCTTATGTGTCTCTTTCAAAGCATATGTGCCACAATATAGTTGCAGCTATATGGAAGAGATAAGCCTGGAGTTTTCACTCAACTGTCAGCTTGCAGAATCTGTATACCATTCTTTAATCTGTAATTTGACAGCTTATCTCATCTTCTTCAAGGAGATAATGATTTTTATGACAGTAATTAATGAAACTGTTGCTGATTGTTCAAAATAACAACAAAAATAGTAAATTACATGTCTATATAAATAACAAGGAAACAAACTAACTTGTTTACAAGTTATGTTTATGTTTTAGTTTTAGATTAGTATACAGGAATCAACAAGTTTGACATTTTCAATTCTTCTTCTCTCCCAACATCGACCAGATGAAATATTTTTGGTACTGAACATGTCTATTACTTTTAGTCAATGCATAGGTGAAGAATTCAACAGTGTAAATTAGAATGTAATGAAATATACATTTTGTAAAAGTGTTAAACTCTTTAACTCAGTTATATTAATTTGCTCATTGCAGAAATTGGAATAGAATTATATGCATAGGTATATGGATATGTCTCTCTATATATGTATATTTGTGTATATATATATTAACTTTAATGTTAAGAATGCCTATCCCTTTAATTTGTCCACACTGTCTGAAAAAATAATATAGACAAGAAATATTGAGAAGTATAGCTTTTATTTTTGATGGCAACCATGGATTAAAAAAAGTCATAAGTACTTAAAATTTAGTGGAAATGAGTGTTTGAGTCTATAAAATAATAAACATATGAAGATAGTTTCATTCCATATTCTCAAAAATTAGAATGAAGACAATGACTAGGACAACACTAGATTCTATGAAACTGATATAATGACATATTTTGAATTTGAACATTCTATGAAACTGATATGACATATTTTGAATTTGAACATTCCTTTAACATCATTCCATAATTCACTGAATGAGTTTAATTTGTATAAATTAAAACTAAGCACTTTCCCATGCATGTCAAAGCAAATAGGTTTTCTCACTAAAATTTCTGAACATAAGTATTGAATACGCTTAGATTTTGCTTATGAAATCATATTGAAATTAAATTTAAGTCTGAATTTCTTAATTTGTTTTATATATATGCAATTTATATATAATACATCATTGTATTCCTTGTATTCCTTGTATACCTCTCACTACCATATTATCCATGATCATTTTTAGTCACTCCTTCCCTGATTTCCCCCTCCTTAGCTGTATGCTTTAGTTTTGTTGTCAGAATGTTAGTTTTGACATTTTCCTGACCTTTATTTGCTTTAACTATATCCCACTATAAGTGAGACCATACAATTTTGTCCTTTTCTTTCTGGAATATTTCCACTAGCATGATTCCTTCTAGTTCCACCCATGTTATCACAAATTCAGCATATTTGTCTTTTTCACTGCTGAATAATATTTCATTGTGTAGATGCATCATACCCTTCTGATCCTTTCAACTTTTGGGGGACATTTGTGTTGTTTCCAAACCCTGGCTATTGGAAATAATGCTTCAATAAGTATCTTGTTACAGATATCCTTTTGAATTAGTGTTTTGATATACTTTGTGTAGATTCCCAGAAGTGGGATTGCTGGATCAAATAGTAGTTCCATTTTGAGTAGTTTGAGTGTTCTCCATGCAGCTTTCCATAGTAGCTAGACCAGTTTGCTCTCCCACCAGTCATATAAGACGGCTCCTTTTTCTCTACATCCACATTAGCTATTGTTGCCTGTTTATTTGACATGGGCCATTCTTACTGGTGTAAGGTAAGAATGTGGTTTCGTGGTTTGATTGTGGTTTCGTTTTACATTTCCCTAGTTTTAAAAATGCTGAATATTTTTTCATTTGCCTGATGTCCCTTCATATTTCCTCTTTTGAGAAGTGTTTTTTAACTCTTCTTACCATTTTTTCACTGAGCTTTTTGCCTTGGTTTTATTAAGTGTGTACTGTCTTTGTGGATCTTTGATATCAAACCTTTGTCAGTTGAGTGGAGTGCAAAAATATTTCCCATCTGTTTGGGTGTCTCTTTGTTTTAGTTATTGTTTGTTTTGAGTTACAGAAGCTTTTTAGTTTGATGTAGTCCTAGCTGTTTATGTTTTTTTTTCACTTTCTTTGCATATAAACATGTTTTCTGAGAGATGTTTTTGCTGTATAGGTCATAAAGTATATTGCTATGGTTTTTTTTTTTTCTATGTATTTTATGGCTTCAGTTCTTACATTCAATTCTTTAGCCCATTTTGAGTTATTTTTTTTTTGTGTATGGTGTAAGGGTGTAGTCTAGGTTCATTCTTTTGCATGTAGCAGTCCAGTTTCCCCAGCACCATTTATTGAGGCTGTCCATGTTCCAATGTGTGTTTATTGCGCCTTTGTCATGGATTAGTTAGCTACCATGTGAGTTTTTTTTTACTGGGCATTTAATTATGCTTCATTGTATTGGTATGTCATCTGTTTTGTTTCAGTACCATGTTGTTTTAATTATTATGGCTTTGTAATATAATTTGAAATCTGGGTATGTAAAACCTCCTTTCTCCTTTTGGTCAGGAAGGCTTTAGCTATTTTTTATTATTCCATATGAATTTCAGCAATTTTTATTCTATTTCTTTGAAGAACATCATTGAAATTTTTATTGTAAATTCATTGAATCTGTGGATTACTTTTGGCATGATGGCCATTTTGATGTTAATTTTTCCAACCCATGAGCAGGGGCTATCTTTCCATTTCTTTATGTCTACTTCTATTTATTTTAATTATTTTTATAGTTTCCATTGTACAGGTAGGTCTTTCATGTCTTTTGTTAGGTTCATTCCAGGTATTTAATTTTCATTGGTGTGATTATAAATGGAGTGTTTCCTTTGAATTAGTTCTTCTTCTGACTGATTTTTCACTTATAGGAAGGCTACTAATTTTTGTGCATTGATTTTGTAGTGTGATCCCTTACTAAACTAGTTTATTGTTTCAATTAATTTTTTTCTGTGGATTTTTTTGGGTTCTCTACATAAAGTATCATACAATGTATATATATTTGCATATAATGACAGTTTAATTTGTTTCTTTCCCTATCTGTGTTCCTTTTATGTCTTTCTCTTGCCTTATTACCCTAGCTAGAACGTTCAGTACTATTTTGAAAAGTAGTGGTGAGAAGAGGGCATCCTTGCCTAGTTTGAGAACTTAATGAAAATGATTTTAGTTTTTTACGTCAAGGATCAAGTTTGCTGTGGGTTTGTTGTATTTGGTTTTCATTATGTTGAGATATATTCCTTTAATCCCAAGTTTTTCAAGGGCTTGTATCATGAATTATTGTTGAACTTTATCAAATGCTTTTTCTGTACCTATTGATATAGTCAAAAAGAATTTTTTTTTTAGTTTTTGGTTTTTTCCATGTGATGTGATGGATCATGTTGATTGGTTTTAGATATTTTTTTGTCCCAGTCTGTTACTGTGTGTATTTTGATGATTTTAGATTGTTAACATTTAGGATGATTATTGATTTACAGTGGTAATATTTGAGAGTCTGTCTGAAGTTGTCATTTTAGTGTCATTTTGAATTTCTATTTACTTCCGTGTTTGCGCTTCCTGTTTATTCTTCTGTTGGTTTTGATCTTAAGCCTTCTTGTAAGATTTCTTGGCATGGAGGATTAGTAGTGGTGAATTTCTGAAGACTTTCATTTTCTGAGAAGGTTTTTTTATTTTTCCATCATAAAGGAAGACGATCTTTGCAGGATAGAGTATTCTTGGATGGAATATTTTCTCTTGGAGTTTTTTAAATAAGTGGCTCCAATCTCTCCTTGCATAAGGCGTCTCCTCAGAAATTTGAAGTCAACCTAGGTTTCCTTTGTATGTTATCTGTTTCCTTTCTCTAGTCAGTTTTATTATTCTTTTATTATCTTTAACCCTTGAAAGTTTTACAATGATGTATCTTGCTCTGGTTTTCTTTTCATTAAGATAGTTTGGTGTCCTGGCTTCTAGCATGTCTATTTTCATTTCCTTCTTCAGTCTTGGGAAATTCTCTTCCATTATTTCCTTAAATAATTTTTCAGTACCATGACTCTCTCTTCTTCCTCTAGGACTCCAGTGCCTCATAGTTCCTTTCTTTAAGGTATCTGACATATCTCTGAGTTTTTCTTCTGTCTTCTTCCTTTATATCTCACTTTCTTTTTTTCTGTATTGGTCCTTTTAATTGTAGTGTCTTAAAAAGTACTGATTTGTTCTTCTATTTCATCTAATCTGTTTTCATGGCTTTACTCTTCATTTTGAGCTCCTGTATTGCTCTTTCGATAGCCTGGATCTCTTTCAGTTTCTTTATTAGGGATTAAATCTCATTCTTCTGCTCATCAATTATGTTACTCTTACTGATAAATTCTTTTTTCAATTTTTCTACTTTGAATGCTTTTGTCATGCTGAGTTTGAATTATTTGACAAATAAGGCATTTCTTCTAAGTCATCATTGTTGAGTTCTGGAGATTGACTTTTCTTTGATGGTGTATCATTCCCTGGCTGCTTGCTTGAGTTTTTGCATTGTTCCTCCTTCTTATGGTTTGTTTTTGTATTTCTCTGTTTTGGACCACTGTGGCTCTTGTATTGGTTGGCATGGTTATTTAAAGGTTTATGCCAGATCCTGAATGGTTCTGTCTTGTACTTGAGCTGCTTGGTTAAATTCATGGCTACCAGTTGGCTGCTATAGTGGTTGGTGTTTTCTTGCAATCTGAGGAGGCAATGGGTCACTGGGTTTGTTGGTAGAACTCGCTTCTTCCACCTATGTATTTCTTTCCCTCAGGCTGCAAAGACCCCTCTCCTGAGGTTTGTTGGGTATTGTTGGTCTCAGCTGAGGTGCTAGTTTTGGGGGTGTTTTGGCTTCCTCCTCTCCTCATGGGGTGCACTCCCTCTGGGTGCCCTCCTGTAGTGTCGGATCGCTGGGGTGCAGTTCAGGGGGCCCAGTGCATGAAAATGGGGTTGGGGCCTGGGTTTATCAGCTCTCCCTTCACCTGGGACATGGGACACAGGGTCTGGTGCCAGGTCCCTGGGGTCCACAGCTCAGAGGGTCCAAAGTGTGAAAATGGCTTAGGGATTGTGCTTTTCAGCACATCCTTCACTTGAGTGCAGGCTTCAGGAACCTGCAACTTTCCTCCAGTGTCTAATCACTGGGTTCTGTATTTGAGGTTCTGTATTTGCTGGCTCTCCCTTCATTTGGGGCATGGAACACAGGGCCTGGTTGTTAGGAGTCATGTGTAGAATAAAGAAATTGAGATGGGAGAGAATTGATAGTGATCTGTGAGACTAGCCCACAGAACAAGGATCCTGCGAAGCATGTCCAGGTCCAACTTTAATGAAGTTGCAATATTGCTTATATACCCCAGCAAGGAAATGTTGTAATGATGTAATGAGGAAGTAACAAAGTGTATGTGACATGCAGCAGGGAGGATGTGGGGATGCGCCATAACAGGAGAATTTACCTGTGGGGGCAACGGTCATGGCTAATAGGTCCCATGTCTCTTGGGACATTCCAAAGAGGTTAGGAACCTGGGTGACAGGTGAGAGATGTGCTGTTGCCCACCCTCTAGTGTGCCAGAGGGGGCTAGAGAAATAGGAGGTGTTCCTCTTATCTGAAGCTCCATCTCTCTACCTGCTTCCACATTCCACAGCTGGTGACCTCCCTGCAGTGTCTAATTACTGTGGTGTGCAACTCAGGGGGCCTGGTGTTCAGAAATGGCACCAGAGTCTGGATTTGTTAGCACTCCATCACCTGAGATGCCAGGTGTCGGGTCAGGCTACCTCTCTGTAGTGTCAGATCAAAGGGGTACATGCCTCACAGAGCTCAGTGCATGAAAATGGCTTGGGTTCTGTGCTTGCTGGCACTCCCTTCACCTGGAGAGCATGGTAAGGGTCTCGCAAACTCCCTTCAGTGTCCAATCACTGGGGTGTGCAGCTCAGATGGGCTATCACTTGAAAATGACTTGGGTTCTGTACTTGCTGATTTTCCACTCCCCTGTGGCATGGGGTGCAGGGGTTAGTAAACTCCCTGAAGTATGTTATTTGCTGTAGTGCTAAACTCAGGGGGCCTAGCATGTGGACACAGCACTAGGGCCTTTAGTTTAATAATTTGAAGAGCACCAACTTTATATGAATTCATCATTATATTAAGCCATTATTATTTGAATAAGCTAAAGTAAAGACTCAAAGTGTAGATTTAATAATTATAGAGGTAGAACTGCATATGCATTGAATAAAATTTTTAAAATTCAGTTGTAGAAACAATTAAAATTCACATTCTCATTTCTGATTTTCACTCTTTTCCCCAGGTACTATTTTTAAAATTGAGATACCAAAATGTTAAATAAAGCTAAGGTATTACAAAATACACACACACACCTGAACATTTTTAAGAAAACTAAAATATAATATTATGTTTTTTTGTTATTTCAGTACTCAAATTGCAAAATTTATAGAAAATAAGTTATAATGTAAATATATACTTTATATGACCATAGTGTACATACACAGTCTTTCAATTATGAATTATTTTTAGTAATGAACTTCTGATAATTTAAGCTTCTTAAAAGAAAATGATATTTTAGTCAACATATCTTTGAAGGCTGTTTTCACTTGCTTGTTCCGTAGTGTATAGATGAAAGGATTCAAAAGAGGAGCAACTGAGGTATTTAAAAGAGCCACTCCCTTATTAAAAGTCCCTGCATCCTCAACAGAGGGATTTATGTACATAAAGATACAGCTTCCATAAGAAATTGAGACAACAACCATGTGGGAGGAACATGTAGAAAAAGCTTTCTTTCTTTGTTGAGCAGAGGGGAGTCTCAGAATTGCCCTGACAATGTATGTATATGAAAGAATCACGAATATCAAGGTGACAAGGAGGGTAACTGCAGCAACTATAAACTCAACCACTTCTATTAAATGTATGTCTGAACAGGATAAATGTAACAATACAGAATAGTCACAATAATAATGGTTGATGACGTTGGATGCACAGAAAGATAGCTGGAGCATCAGAGCATGTGGAACAACAATAACTAAAAACCCAGATAACCAACAACAAAAGACAAGTAGAATGCAGAGTCTCTTGCTCATTATAGTTGTGTAATGCAGGGGCTTGCAAATGGCAACATAACGATCATAGGACATGGCAGTCAAAAGATAAAACTCAGTTGCTCCCAGAAAGATAGCAAAAAAATATTGAGTGAAACAGCAAGCAAAGGAGATTGACTTGCTTCCAGTTCCAATATTCGTTAGCATTTGGGGAGCAAAGACAGAGGTGAAAGATATTTCCAAAACAGCAAAGTTCCGGAGAAAGAAGTACATAGGTGTCTGGAGGTGATGATCCAGTAGAGTCAAAATGATGATGGTCAAGTTTCCCGTAACACTTAAGATATACGTTAATAACAGAAACAGGAAGAGCACAACTTGCAATTGGACATCATCTGTGAGACCAAGAAGAATGAACTCTGTTGCTGATGTTTGGTTTCTCATCATCAACTTTAGGCAAGTTAGGGGACTGAAAATAACCACAATAAAAGTTGGAATAGAAACATTTTTTACTGAAACATAAAAATCAGGTCAAAAACAATTAAAAGTTAGATTTTAAACTGAATATTTTTCTACCTTTTCTTTCGAAACAGCACACTTTTATTTTTGAGATTGTCTTGCTTTTTAATTAGCATATATTCATTACTTTATAAATAAATAACAAATTTACTATTTCTTACAATTTCCATTATTTTTTCACAATTGTATCAATATTTATATCTCACCACTTTCTACTTTTGTATACTATGTCTTACCTGTTATATCCTGAGTATCTAGGCAATTAAATAATGACAAACATGCATAGATAAATGCAAAGATTATTTAAGGAGAGTAGGTTTTATTTAAAATTTTTTGAATTAGTCTTTTGACTCTCAGGTTAGTAGACAAAGCAGTAAATATAATTGTATGTGTGTAATATAAGAAAATATTGAATTTTAAAAAATTGGATCAAGCTGCTCTTCTACAACTTTCCTTAACAATCATATTCATCATCAAGAATAATGTTTTAGCCATTCCAAAATTTATATAACATAGCCCTAGGTCAAATGTGTTTCTAGTTTTATCAGAAGTATAGACTTTATCTTGTCCAACACTAAATTAAATAAATTACCCACAATAATAGGCTGTTATTCCTAATATATTTCATAAAGTTTTCATATTTTCATAAAGAAGTTAAAATTACACTTAGCAAATTTCTAATGAAAGGCACCCTCTTGATTACTTTAGATCTAGAGCTCTACAATATTGAGTGTTATAGAGTTATTATACAAATAAGGAACAAATTTCATTTATGCACATATTACATAAGACTTAGAGTATTATTTTCCATAAGATTCATGAAGAAATCTTATGAAAAATGCATTTTGCTACACCAAAAATTTTAAAGGTCTTTTCATTTGATCAACTAAATATTTTACCATAATGACTATTTTCATATTACAATATTCAGTTAGCAATTACTTGTGTCCACATCAGTAAGAAATTGAGGAAAATTTAAACAAATGAAAGAGCATTTTCCTGTGGAATTATATCCAGAAAATTTCAGGCATCCTTATATAACTTGAACCAATTTCCATGTCTATAGGGAATTATCTCTTATGTTAATGCTTCATGTGACAGAAAGTTACCATATACCATGCATTTGTGCAGTGCTATTATGCTTAAAATTACATACAGTGATAAATTACTAGATTAATGTGTCAATAATGTAAATGTTGATTCTTTTGGAATGAATTACTATGCTTTATTATTTTGGATAATTGGTAATGACTAGAGATAAATGTGTGGGAAGTTAAAATTATTCTCAAATAACACGTTTTACAAAAAAGATATTCAGAGAAATATCCAGAAACCCTTTTCATTAAGATAAAACAGTTCTTTAAACTACAATATTGCCACAACTTATACAAACAAATAATGAGGATTTTATCTGTTAATAATGATTTTCTATATCTACTGAAATAAGTAATATGTCAGGAAACTTGATGATATCAGTGTTTGTTACTTAGTTTGAGGGCCTAGATAGAATTGAGACTAAATTTTAACTTAGAAAATAATTCATTATACAATTGCATTTCATACAGCTATGTCATAGTGTTATAGATAACATTAACATCTGAAATTTATCTTTAATTTTAATATTTAAAAATTTTATCTTTAGACAGTAATTCTTTTGATTCTTTTGAGAAATCAGAAGTTTTATAAGTGATTTCTTATGTACTTTTCTATGCAAATAAATAAAAAAGTTAAAAATGTGAACAGCGTTATTATTTTAGTAATTTCATCAACTATTAAAAAATTAAGATTTAAAGATGTTCAAGAACAAATTCTATCTAAAATATTACTAAACATTACAAAATATGATAATCCTTTGCAATAAAGATTAGTTCTCTGGCAAAATAAGAATATTTGGAATTATTGTTTGAAAAAAAATTATATTAAAATTATTGACTTCTCAAAAATTTGGCAAAAATATGTGTTGTCTTCAAAATCTTTATGCTGACACTAATTTTTTAAAAAAGATAAATTTTATTTGTAGTTGAAAGGACATAGAAGAACTTCTCACATCTTTTTTCAACTTTTTAGCTATGATCACTTATTCTACACCAAAGTCAACTCACAATAAATTGTATATTATAAATCTCATGTTTAGCCTATCTCCTTTAACCAAGAAACACAGAGCTTTAAAACTATTTGTTTATAGAGCACTGTTCTAGATTACATTTAAGGAAGAAAGTTAAGAAAATTGATTTCAAAGGAATTAAGAATGGACAAAAAGAAGAAAAACAAAAAATAAATTTACCTTTTGTTTTTAACCACTTTATGTTGTAATTCTGTTGTATACAATATAACATTTCCATCTGAAAATCTGTGTACACAATCAATTGTTATATTTGGAATTTTAAACCTATATTTGTTTATTAAATTGATCCTATTTTTATTAAAAGACTGTGAATTATATTAACAAGCAAAATGGGCAGGTAGAAATAAAATTACAAAGAAGTACACATCTTTAAGTAAAGGTGTCACCACCCTTGCCTACCTCAAGCAGTGGACTCAGTTCTTAATTCCAAATCCTCCTCTCAGTGGCTAAATTGTGTAAAATAAAGGTTTGGGAGCCATTGGGAAATGGTCCCTGAACAATTAGAAAGCAAAATAAAAGCAAGCTATTTATATGAAGATGAAATAAATATGAAGATTAAATACAGTTGTGCATTTGATTCCCACTATCCATAAACCATGTCTCTTACAAAAAACTTAATGCTGAATTTTGAATACCCGCAATTCCCAAAATTAGAATTAAACATACACACTACAAAAATACAAGTTTTCCTGATAGTTGATGAAGGACGGAAGTAAACTGAGGATTATTACCAATCTTGGTGAGAATTTTTAAAAGAATGTGAGAAACACACGCCAATTCAGCATGAGCTGGGCAGAGCCCCCCCCCCATAATTACATTGTTAGTTACTTGTGGCTTTAATCAATGTTTTAAATTAATAATTTTATATTCATCTAGGTCCTTAGTAAATTTCATGAAGAATTGGTTGTTTTCAAAACTGGAAAGTATGCAAAAAAATGGACCAAGACATCTCCCTCACACCATGTACAAAAATTAATTCAAAATGGATAAAAGACTTAGATATCAGACCTGAAACCATAACATACACAGAGGAAAACTTGGGCAAAACCCTCCATGAAATACAATTCAGAAACCCCTTCCTGGAATCATCTGCAGAAGGCAAAAAATTGAAGGAAAATATAAACAGATGGGACTTCATCAAACTAAAAAAGCTTCTGTACTACAAAAGAGACAACAGAAAAAAACTAAAAAAAGCCCAACTAAATGGGAAAAAATTTTCGCCCTTCACAAGAGTGATAAGGGATTAATAACTCAGATCTACAAGGAACTCACACAACTAAACAAAAACAAAACAAGATGCCCAATCAAAAAATGGGGGGAACTAAAAAGACACTTCTCCAAAGAGGAAATACAAATGGCCAGCAGGCACATGAAAAATTGCTCAATATCACTAGCAATCAGAGAAATGCAAATCAAAACCACAATGAGATACCACTTTACACCAGTAAGAATGGCCCACATCAAAAAAACAGGCAACAACAAGTGCTGGCATGGATGTGGAGAGAAAGGAACACTCC
>PVHY01026125.1:0-17640 GCA_004024945.1 Uropsilus gracilis
GGGGAGATGTGGTGTGGGGGGGTATTCCCATGGGGATTAAAAGTTATACAATCACATATTGTAAAATATGCAAAAATATAAAATAAAAAAAATAAAAATAAAAATATTGATGCTCAGCCTCACTAAATAATGCTCTGAGGTAGGGTCTTTCCCCTCTTCCTCTTCCTCTCTGCCACATTTTCATCCTTACATTCTTCACTTAAAAAATCCTTCTAAAATGTCAGGTGAAGAATGACTCAAAAGACACCCATATTTTTAAAAAATATCCAAGAAGAAAATGGACAACTCAGAAAGAGATAAAAATGGCTAATAGACACATGAAAACCTGTTGACCCCAATTAATAATTAAAGAAATGCTAAATAAAACAATAATGAGATAGCATTTCATGGATCAAATGGTCAACCTTGTTTTTTCTTTTAACAAGAGAATATTCCTGAGAATAACAACAGTATGTGAAACCTAGTGGGGGTGGGGGAAGGGTCTCTGACTGTGAGAATGAGTGTCTGCACAACCTTCCCTGGGGCCCTTACCAAGAGAGCAATGGGCTTTTCACCCACCCATTTCATTTCAAGATTCTAGATAAGAGTGTTCTGAGATTTTAACTAGAGTTGTTGATCTCGATGGAAACAAAATAATACAAAAATCGGGAATTGCTAAATACTTAACATTAGGAGAGTAGCCCAACTATGTTGTAGATGGAGAACACCCCATGACTGAATTGATATCCTGGAGAATAAATATGTCCCACTTGGGAAGATGCTCAGATAAATTACTAAGGGAAAAAATATTAGTTTCTACATTATAATATTAACTTTGCTTTGTTAGGGAAATAACGAGTATGAAAAAGTATATGTGTGTATGTGTCTGCACCTAAAAAAACTTACGAAAATATATGCAAGGTTTTAGCAGTCCTCACCTCTGAGTAACACGAAGGTGAGTATTTTATATTTTTAGTTTTGCTTCTCTGTATTTCTGACTTTGCCCTACATAGGCCATAACTGGTTTTGTCAAAAAGAAAAAAAAAATGCTTTAATTAAAAAAATTATTTTCCAGAGCAAAATTTGCCAGTCTGTTTTCTTTGGGGAGGAAAAGCATCAACAACTTGGAGCATTTAATTTAATCTCAAAAAAAAATCTCCCTCCCCCAACTTGTTCTCTGTCAGTTCACCTTTGACCAAGTAGCTAAAAAAAAATCCCCCTCCCCCAACTTGTTCTCTGTCAGCTCACCTTTGACCAGGTAGCTAAAACTGGAATTCTTCCCCCACCCCCAACCTGCTTGTGGGTATTGTGAACATTGTTGGGCTGTGAAATGAGGGAGGAAGGTGGAGTTGGGGGGGAAAGGAGGTCTTGGGGTCCCCTTCAGAGTAGGGTCCAGGTCTGAAGTCATACTCTATCTCCGCTAAGTGGTGTGACACCAACTTTGGCCCCAACCTCCCAGTCTCAGTGCACACAGCTGCAATGTAGAAATAGTAATAGCTCTGACCCCACAGGGAGTCATGAAATTTTACTTCAATAGTTTGATATACCCAGCCTCGAGAGAATGAGGCTAGGAATCACTTGAGTCCGTGGGTTCGAGATTACCCTGGGCAACATAGCGAGATCTAGTCTCAAAAAAATAGCCAGGTGTGGTGCCATGTGCCTGTAATCCCAGCTGCCTGGGAGGCTGAGGCTGGGGATCTCTTGAGTCCCCCAGATCGGGACTACCCTGGGCAACAAAGTAAGACCTAGTCTCAAAAAAAATTTTTTTTTTTTTTTTTTTTTATATAAAGGGCTTAGCACACAGCCTGGCATATAGTCAGTACTCAAAAGTTACTTCTGGTCATTTCTGATTTGGAAAGGCAGACCTTCCCTTGCCCAAGGGGTGAGCAGAGCACACGGGAGCCTCTTAGTCCTGACTTTTATCCAGGCCCTGCAGCCATCCTGAACAGGAAGCAGGAGGTTGGAACTAAGGACCTCCAGAAAGGCTTTCCTAGAATCTGTGCATGGACCATGATCAGGGAAGTCACAGGGAGTGAGAGGCCCTGACCTCAGCCTTGTATTGCCACCTGGAAATATCTTTGGAATCCAGCGCCTTCCCCTAACCCTTCCTCCACGGTCACTCCTCCCAGGCAGTCCACTCGATGACACATCAGCACCCCTCAAGGTCTCGGGAGGCATCTTCCCATTGCTCATCGCCTTACCTCCCTTACAATGAGGGACTGAGGGGGTGAAGAACAACCTCCATCGCCAAACCCCTGAACCCCATGACTATGTGGCACCTACAAGCCCACCGTCAGCCCGGAGGGCAAAGTCTCAGCGAGGTGGCCCAGCTCCAGGTGGGGAGCAGCTGTCATCCACCGCAGAGGCCTCTGAGCCACAGCACAGACAGCCCCTGACAAAATGAGGAACAGAGCACCTCACAGATTAAAGAGCTTCCTTTTGGGAACTGGAGGAACTGGGCCCACTCCCTGACCCAGGGGTCGTAACCTGGGAGCAGCCGCTGTGTCCTTACCCTCCACCCCCTCTGGAGTAGGACCACCAGGATGTGGCCTGGGGGACAGTGCAGGGGAAGATGGCCTTGCCAGTGGCAGGTTCAGCACCTGTACCCTCTCCAGAGTCCAGGAAAGAGAGAGAGGACATTTGGGGTTTTCAGAACAGAACACCTAATGTATTGGCCCTGGTTTCACCTCTCAGTGAGAGAATGAATGAATGAATGAATGAATGAATGAATGAATGAATGGATGGATGGATGGATGAATGAATGAATGAATGAATGGATGAATGAATGAATGAATGACTAGAATTTACTTTGATTTTTGGAGTTCATATAGAATAAAATATCCAGGCCGGGTGCAGTGGCGTGTGTCTAATCCCAACCTAGGGAGGGAGGCTGAGGCTAGGAATTGCTTGAGTCCGTGAGATTACCCCAGGCAGCATAGTGAAACTTAGTCTCAAAAAAATAGCTGGTCATGGTGGCTCACGCCTGTAATCTCAGCTACCTGGGAGGCTGGGGGTGAGGATAGCTTGAGTCCATGGGATCACTACCCCAGGCAACATAGCAAGACCTGTCTCAAAAAAAAAAAAAGAATAAAATATGCAAAGTCATTATCCAATAGTTAAATAAGGTGGAGGTGGTCAGGTCACATAAATGTGACAAAACAACTGCCCTGGGGCACCGCTGGTGAGTAAGTGAAGCTCGTATAAGGTCCAGGTGTGAAGCTCTATTCCCCAAATTATGTTTATGACCAAATGATAAATCAATAAAACTGACCTCAAGAAGGTAGCAAGATAAGTCCACAAGGGTTGGGAGACAGCGCATTTGGCTGGAACCGAGACCAGAACTTGACTGGCAGAGGGAGGCTGCATCAGCTGGACGAGTGGACTGTGTGAGTGAATGTCTCAGACCAGGTAGGAAAGAAGGAAGCTGGCTTGCCTGTGTCTCCACACCGCGCAGAGTTAAAAGCACTTGTGCTTTGGGGTGTGACCTGACAACTGGGTGAACCTGGGAGCGAGCATCCACACATGGGAAACTCATTAAAAAGTCAAATTAAGGCCGGGCCAAGGCCAGGCAGGGTGGCTTGTGCCTGTAAGCTACAGCCTATGAAGTGGCCAGGGCTAGGGATCGCGGTTCGAGTCCCGCCTGGGGCCCATAGCAAGACCTAGTTCCAAAAAAATAGCTGGGCGTGGTGGGGCGCGCCTGTAATCCCAGCTACCTGGGAAGCTGAGGCTGGGGATTGCTTGAGTCTGTGGTACCCTGGGTAACAAGAGTCTGCGGTTCCATGGGTAAAAATAGCGAGACCTAGTCTCAAAAAAAAAAAAGTCAAATTAACAAGCCGGGCCAATCAGAAGGGTTGGGTTCACACCCAGCCTGCTCTCCTAGCTCTCCAGTAACAAGACCAGAGATTCCAGGAAGACATTGAGGCAAATACCACCTGCGGGGGTGGGGAGGTGGGGGGGTGCTGCACGTTCCCCTGACAGTCTAAGAGGCACACATCCCTGCACCCCCATCCTGACGCAGGCTGACCAGGTCTGGCTACTCTGAGTGTCCACCACTCATAGACCGAGGGTCCTCGTGGACTGCGTTCCTCGGAGGCTGAGCTACTCTGGTTGGTGCTGGAGGGCCACGAACCCCTCTGGAGCCCAGACCAGGGCAGCCGGCTGGCTCAGCCCCCTGGCTTCTGTGCTGTTGACTCAGCTGGAGGTTCTGGTGGCTCTGAGACTCTCTCTGACCTGGACTCAGTCCCTGGTGCTCCAGTCTTCCACCTGAACTGTCTCCCTGTCGATACCTCTTGACCTTCCCTGGGCGGTGGGCTGCACCAGTCTGAAAGAGGCAGTGCTCAGATACTGCCTTAGCCCTGGGCTGAGTGGAAGGCCCGGAGCTGGTGTTTCTCTCCTGGGAAGCAGCCTCTTTTGGTGACTAACCCTGGGAATTTGAAAGCTCTGCTAGGTTCTGGCTGAAGCTGGGCTCCCAGAGCCCTCACCAGGCTCAGAGTGAATACTTGGGTTTCTTAGCCCCTCTGGCCCCCTCTCTCTCCCCTCAGTGGATTCCTTTTGTTGTCACTAAATCCCCTCCAATCTCCTCTTCCAAAAGCCGGCAGATCCAAGTGGAATTCAACACCCAAACACTCACACAAAAGCTAGGATTAATAGCTAGCTTTGTCTGGGCACAGTTGTGCAGCAGCTTGGAGGGGGGGGTGGGCATTTTTCCTGCCACTTGAGTCAACCCGCTGGCCCCACATAGGGGGAGGGTGGAAAGGGGAGGAGGGAGGAGGAGGGACTGCTGCACTGAGTCCCCTTGAGGGCACCCGCCCCACCTCTCTGAGCTACTGTGCTCCTGGGGGTCTGGTCCCACCAGGGAGGAGACAAAGGTCCCCTCCTGCTGGGAAGCCCCTCCGTCTCCCCTTCTCTTTCCAACAATCTCCCAGCTGGCTGGAGCTCACAATCTCTGGACTCAGTCCCTGTTCTCCAGAAGCCCTGAAACAGGCCCCAGCATTTCTCAAAGAAACCCTGTGGGCTAAGCAAACTGTAGGGGCACTGACAGGCAATGCAAGGCCTGTGTGCCGACAGAAGGGAGGGGGATGCTCTACCCAGAGCAGGCAGGCATGCAGGCTTTGGGGAGACAGGGAAGAGGGACTCCAGGAAGAGTCTGGGGGTAGGAGAGAACCGAACTGGGCAGAAAAGTATATGAATATTTCCTTATGGCAAGAGGGAGTCACAAGGCTTTAGATCAGAGGCAGAGGAGCTTGATGAGTATAAAGAAAGTTAATCTGTTGTTGAGTGGAGAACATTCTAGAAGATGTGGCAACCAAGGACATAGACAAGGCGTTGCTGGGCGGAACTGCTTCTCACCCAGTCTCCTGCCTCCAAGAGACTCCCCTCCCTGAACAATCCAGGTGTCTGCTTAACCACATGATCATGAGGTTTTGAAATTGGTCCTTAGCACCAAGGGTAAAATATTCTGTTTCCTTATTGTTCTGTGAGGTAAGTCGGGTTCCGTTCATGACTGGAGTGCTGGTTAGAATATGACGTCAGTCAGGAGTCAGTTAGGTGGGGGATGGAGGGTCGGACTGTCTGGGGTGACCAGCTCATCTGGCCTCTGACGAGCTTGTTGATGAGGACAAGGTTCCCCACCATCAGATTTAGATGCTAGAAGATGGAAGGAAGCAAGAAGGCAAATTGGATGCTTCACAGAATGATAAATGATATGGAGAAAGTAAAACAGAGTGATGTGCCTGGTCAGTGGTGCAGAAAAGTCATCCTGGGGAAGGAGCATTTGAGCGAATCCTTGGAAAATGAGGAGTGGATGTTGTTTTTTAATTCTATCATTTTTTAATTGAGGTGACATTGACAACATTGATTTATAACACTACATATGATTTAGGAGTATAGGTTCGCACCTCTTCAGAAGTGTGTTACCACACCACACCCACCACCTAAGCAGCCATGAACCGCCACCATAGTCCACTGGGCAAAGGGTCTAAAAATTGTCATCAGGGCTGGGCATGGTGGCGCATGCCTGTAAGCGGCAGCCTAGGAAGCCAAAGCCGGGGCCAGGGATCTCGGTTCAAGTCCCACTAGGGGGTAGCGAGACCTAGTCCCAAAAAAATAGCAGGGCATGGTGGTGTGCACCTGTAATCCCAGCTATCTGGGAAGCTGAGGCTGGGCATTGCTTGAGTCTGTGGTACCCCGGGCAACATGAGCCTGTGGTTCCACGGGCAAAAATAGCGAGACCTACTCTCAAAACAAAACAAACTGTCATCAGATCAGAACCTTTCATAGGTTTTGGGTTCGGCCACCTGCTGCCACAAATGCAAGCAAAAGGGCCTTTGGTGTATTTTTTTGTTTGTTTGTTTTTTGTTTGTTTGTTTATTTTGAGACTAGGTCTCGCTATTTTTGCCCGTGGAACCACAGGCTCATGTTGCCCGGGGTACCACAGACTCAAGCAATCCCCAGCCTCAGCTTCCCAGGTGGCTGGGATGACAGGCGCGCACCACCACGTCCAGCTATTTTTTGGGACTAGGTCTCGCTACGGGCCCCAGGCGGGACTCGAACCGCGATCCCTAGCCCCGACCGCTTTATAGGCTGAAGCTTATAGGCCCAAGTCACCGTTCCCGGCCCAAAGGGCCTTGGGTATAGTGAAAAAAAAAAAAAAAAGAAAGAAAAAACAATTCATCCTAAACAACAGGGTGGAGGGAGAGGGAGAACTAGCAGAGTAGAGAAGTCTAGTTACTGATTGATGGCCCAAGGTAGACCTGCTGTGACAGCAGCTGACAGGGAGGGAATGTGGGGGTGCTCCCCCCTTGGTGGGGTGACTGCCTTCCACAGCAGCTCCAGTGAAAAAGAGGGCAAACCCACATGCAAGGCTCACTACGAAAGGCTCCTAAAATGGCTGCTCTATCCCACCCCCATCCCAGCAGCCCTCTCATTCAAGGGGTGAGTTCAGACCCCACTCAGATGCAGTGCCCTCCTGCAGAGCAGTGCCAGGAGGTCAGAGCTGGTGTGTACTGCCTGTCTGCACCAGGCTGCTCAATATTTGTTCCCACCACCTGCCCTCCCACTCTGGTTCTGCACTCAGGTTTCAAGGGTTCCTTTGGCTTGTTTTGTTCTGTCCTTTTGTTTCTTTATACTCCATGTGGTCTTTGTCTTTGGAGGAGTGGGATTTGTTAGGAGAGCCCTATATAGTCAGGATAGTTAACATTTTTTGGTTCATAAAAATAATGCTTTCATAAAGCTTCATGAAATATGGGGAGGGGGAGAAACACATGCAAGGGCCTAAAGGCAGAAATGAGCTTGGAGTGATGATCTGAGATCAGAATGGCTAGTGTAGTTTTGGGGTACCAAGTTAGAGTATACTGAGGAAAAACAAGGGTGAAGGGTGAAGGTCGGGAGTTTACATTCAATGGAGGTTGTTGGATTACCAGGTGATTCATGGCTGGGTTATTGTAATGTGGAATATTTTGCAATTTGAAATGAAAAACATAACTCTGTTTACATCAGTACTTTACACTTAGATATAAATCTAGCAAAATATGTACAAAATCTATGTGAAGAGAACTACAAAAGACTGATAAGAGAGATCAAAGAAAATGTAAACAGAGAGCTATTCCATGTTCATGGGGAGGATGACTCACTATTGTTAAGTTGTCGGTTCTTCTCAACTCAGACTATATATTCAATATTCTCCCAATCAAAGTGTGACTCTCAGCGCATTAGTTCTACAGTTTATGTGGAGCGGTAAAGGATCCAAACGGCAGCATCACAAAATTGAAGGAAAAGAACAAAGTCAGAGGGCAGACAGTACAGAACTTAAAGATCTATGAAGCTACAGTGAGCAAGACAGCTCAGTATTATGGGAAAAAATAAGCGAGTAGATGGACAGAAGAGAATAGAGGGCTTAGTAACAGACCCACGGAAATACAGTTAACCAAACTGACTATAAAGCAAAGAATTCGATTGAGAAAGAATAGTCTTCTCAACAAAGAATGCTGGAATTGTAACAGAGGCATCTCCATAAGAAGGAGACATCTCACGCTCCCTCGTCCTACATGATGAGGGGCGGAACTGAATGTCCAGGTGAAAGAATATAGCATGGAAGGCAGGTGGGATCAGAAGACCACTTGGAGAAAACACACAAGGACATAAGAGAAACACCTGGTTGGAGAGATACCAGGAGAGGGACTTGCTTGTTTTGCGGCTTTGGACTTACACCAGGGACTTGGGTACTAGCAGGAGTCATGAAGAGACACTCAGAAGAGAAACATGGGTAAAAGACATGTAGGGAGGCTGACAATGCTGTTACCTTGCTTTGTACTTTTGAAATTGAGTAACAAAACAGGCAAAGCAGAGAGCTTAACTAAACTTAGAAACAGGAGCAGCTAGTCCCTTAAACCCAGCTACTCCTTAGGTTCATCACAGCCCTCATGAGCAGTAGCAAGACCACGCTCACCTTAAGAAGGGGCAAAACAGATTTCCTTATTAAAAAGGCAAAATAGGGCCAGGCACGGTGGTTCGTGCCTGTAAGCTTCAGCCTATGAAGCGGCCGGGGCTAGGGATCACGGTTCGAGTCCCGCCTGGGGCCCATAGCAAGACCTAGTTCCAAAAAAATAGCTGGGTGTGGTGGCACGCGCCTGTAATCCCAGCTACCTGGGAAGCTGAGGCTGGGGATTGCTTGAGTCTGTGCTACCCCGGGCAACAAGAGCTTGCGGTTCCACCGGCAAAAATAGTGAGATCTAGTCTCAAAAAAAAAAAAAAAAAGGCAAAATGGACCACTGAGCATACAATGGCCTCCCCTTTGATTATCTTACTAATCAGTTCAGTCTCTAGTCGAAATAAACTGCACATGTTTCCTAAACCACATGTCCACAAAATGGCAGCTGTCCTACCTTCAAGCCAGATGAAGAAACCAAGATGGCATCATCAATCCTCCTTCAAAAACTGGAGATTCAAATTCAATGAAGAAACCAAGATGGCGTCATCACTCCTCCTCCAAAAGACACAGCTCCAACATTCTTTCAGCTTCAACTCTGAAGTGGCCCAAAACCACCAAAACTCACTCAATACAACAGCAGCAACCACTTCAGACATCTCACCATGAAAACAGCAACACTGCAAATTCTCTTCAGGTCTCCAGACAATTCCCAAACTTCACGGTTTCAAAAAAGTTAAAGCAAGTTTTCAAGTACCATGTTTCCAATTCAGTTCACACAGGTCACAAGTTTCTCCAGTGTGTTCCCCTGGGCTCCTGATCAGCCCAGGCTATGGATGGAAGCCTACAGTGTAACTGCCTTCCCTTCCCTGCTGCCTACCTTGGAGGCAGTAGCTCTGAGGCCTCCAGTCTCCTTGCTGCTCCTCTGCTTTCTCTCTTCTCCAGCTTTCTCACTCTCTCCTCTTTAATCCCTCCCTGTGTCCCTCTGGTGAGAAGCCTTGGCTCCCTTTATCTCTATCCATCAGGGCACAGTGGCTGTCATTCTAATGCAGCATTACCATGCTGGGAGACCACAGCCCCCCAATTTCACAACAGTACCTCTATCACTTTTGACTGAGCTCCTTTTGTCCCAGACTGATCTGGTTCCTTTGTCCCCTTGCTATGAGTCTCTACCAGAAGGTACCTTAGACTTGTGGCAGGCTGTTTGGTCTCATGACCCTCTTCCAGGTGATCCTTTTTGGCCAGGCATTTACCCAAAACAGGATGGGTAACGTTGGGCATTTTATTGGAAAGCCCTTGTCCTTCCTTCTTTCTCTGTACACACTAATCCTTTTAAAGTTCTTTTATGCTAAGAATTGCTTGGTCTGGCCGGGCACGGTGGCTCGTGCCTGTAAGATTCAGCCTATGAAGCGGCCGGGGCTAGGGATCGCGGTTCGAGTCCCGCCTGGGGCCCGTAGTGAGACCTAGTTCCAAAAAAATAGCTGGGCGTGGTGGTGCACGCCTGTCATCCCAGCTACCTGGGAAGCTGAGGCTGGGGATTGCTTGAGTCTGTGGTACCCCGGGCAATGAGAGCCTGCAGTTTCACGGGCAAAAATAGTGAGACCTAGTCTCAAAAAAAAAAAAAAAAAAAAAAAGAATTGCTTGGTCTTTGTGTTCACGGATGGCCAGCCCTTTAGAACATGCAAGCGTGGGTGTCCTGTGGTACCCCTCAATCTGCTAGTAATAGAGTAACTGAACATTCACACACGCATGCACACACACAAATGAAACTGAACACAGACCTTACACTTTTCACAAAATACTCAAAAATAAATTACAGACTTAAGTGTAAAATGCAAAACTGTAACTTCTGCAGGTTAACATAAAAGAAAACTTAAATGACCTAGTGTTTGGTAATGACTTTTAAAATGAAACACCAAAAGTATGATACATGGACAAAGAAATTAAGTTGGATTTCATTTACGTTTAATATGTTTTGTGATAGGCTGGGCACGGTGGCTCATGCCTGTAAGCTTCAGCCTATGAAGCGGCCGGGGCTAGGGATCGTGGTTTTAGTTCCGCCTGGGGCCTGTAGCGAGACCTAGTTCCAAAAAAATAGCTGGGTGTGGTGGCGTGCGCCTGTAATCCCAGCTACCTGGGAAGCTGAGGCTGGGGATTGGATGCTTGAATCCATGGTACCCCGGGCAACGAGAGCCTGCAGTTCCACAAGCAAAAATAGCGAAACCTAGTCTCAAAAATTAAATAAAAATTAAATAAATAAATAAATAAATAAATAAAATAATATGTTTTGTGATATATGCTATTGAGAGAATGAAAAGAAGGTACAAACTATGGAAAAATCTTAGTAAAACACACATTTGATAAAGGACTGACAGTCAATATAAAAGACATTAACAAAAAGAAAATAAACAATCCAATTAAAAATGGCAAAAAGATCTGAACAGACATTCCCCAAAGATAAGCATATGAAAATATAGTCAATACCATAAGTCATTAGAGGATTACAAATTAAAGAAATACCTTTTACCTCTATTAGAAAGACTAACATTCTAAAAACTGACAACACCAAATGCTGATGAGGGATTGGAGCAACAGGAATTCCATCCATTGCTGGTGGGAATGAGGAAAAAAAAATACTCGTTTTGGAAAAACAGCTTGGCAATTTTTTTTTTTTTTTACAAAATTAAGCATACTCTTACATCTGATCCAGCAATCTTTTTTTTTTTTCTTTTGAGACTAGGTCTCACTATTTTTGCCCATGGGACCGTAGGCCCATGTTGCCCGTGGTACCACGAACTCAAGCAGTCCCCTGCTTCAGCTTCCCAGCTAGCTAGGATTACAGGCATGTGCCACCATGCCCAGCTATTTTTTTGGGACTAGATCTAGATGTGTTGCCCTGGGCGGGACTCAACTGCGATCCCCAGACCCAGCTGCAACTCCATAAGCTGTCGCTTACAGGCAAATGCCACTGTGCCCAGCTGATCCAGCAATCTTGGTCATTGATATTTACACAGATGAGGTGCAATATGATATCCACATGAAAACTTTAATGCAAATGTAGATAGCAGCCTTATTCATAACTGCCAAAAACTAGAAATAATCAAGATGCTTTTTAATAGGTGAAAGAGTGAACAAATGGTACATCCAGGCAGTGGAATAATAAAAAACAAAGAAAAGGTGAAATCTTTCAAATCTTGAAAAGACATGGAAGAACCTTAAATATATATTGCTAGTGAAAGTCCATCTGTAAAGACTACTTACTTATAATTTCAATTCTAGAGGCAAAACTATGAAAAATAAAAAGATTGGTGGTTACCAGGGGCTCAGAAGTAAAGGTCACATGGGTGAAGCATTGGGGTTTTGGGGGTCATGAAACTAATCTATATATAATACTGTAATAGCAGACACATTATGCATTTGTTGAAACCATAGAATATATACGTGCGTTCTAACAAACTGTGGACTTTAGGTAATAGTTTTTGGTTTTTGTTTGTCTTTTGTTTTTTGAGACTAGGTCTCGCTATTTTTGCCTGTGGAACCGCAGGCTCTCGTTGCCCGGGGTACCACAGACTCAAGCAGTCCCCAGACTCAGCTTCCCAGGTAGCTGGGATGACAGGCGCGCGCCACCACGCCCAGCTATTTTTTTGGAACTAGGTCTCGCTACGGGCCCTAGGTGGGACTCGAACCGCAATCCCTAGCACTGGCCGCTTCATAGGCTGAAGCTTACAGGCATGAGCCACCGTGCCCGGCAACCAACTTTAGGTAATAGTAATGTGTGTGTATTGCCTTATCAACTGTAACAAAAATGTGATATACTAGTATAATATAATAATAAGGAAACCAAGGAGGTGGGGGCAGAGGGCATATATGGGAATTATATTTTCAATTTTCTTACAAAGCTAAAAAATAAAGTCTAATTCATCAGTCAAAAAAGACAAACATGTCATTTGCAGCAATATGGATGAAACTACAAGGAATCATGCTAGCAGAAATAAGCCAGAAAGAAACAGAGAAATACTGGATGCTCTCACTTATATGAGGGACAAAGGGAAAACAAACGGACAAGAAAAATTTAAAACTAATTTTTAGCAAAATTGAAGCATAGAGCATGAGGGGGGGGGAATTGGGGGTTGGAGGGGCACAAAGACTAAGACTTGGTTCATGGGTAATAAGGTGGTGGGAGAACCCTTGGGGTAGATTAGCAATGTAAAATAAAATAAATAACATAATAAACAAATTCTAAAAAGAAAGAAAGAAAAGAAAGTCTATTAAAACAAAATCTTCCAGCCCTCCCTGAGCATGACTGCCCGCAGGGCTTCCCCCCCCTCCCCAGCAGAGTCCTTAGGGCAGTTTCGCTAAGAGTACAAACAGACTAAGAACTCCAGCCTCAGGCGCAAGGGCCCTATCTCACTGCAGCAGCTCTGTCTTATCTGCCCTGGAACGAAGCCTCAAGGCTTCTTCCTAGGCTGCAGTCAGCCTGACACTGCCCTCCCTTTACACACCCCTCCCAAGCTCACCTTTGTTTGTCCAGATACCCAGGGGTCAGGGGGAGGGGGAGGACATCAGGGACCTAAAGAGTAGCCTCCGGAAGATTACCTTCAAGCCAGAAGTAGGTGGTGATCTTGGGGTTTGATACGTGGGGTTCTTGGGTTCCATTGAGAATGACGAGCTGGCTTTCCGGGTTGAGCAACAGTGAAAGAGAGGCCTATAGAGAGAAATGTGGTTTTTTGTTTGTTTGTTTGTTTGTTTGTTTGTTTGTTTGTTTTTGAGACTAGGTCTCTGGAACCACAGGCTCATGTTGCCCGGGGTACCATGGACTCAAGCAATCCCCAGCCTCAGCTTCCCAGGTAGCTGGGATTACAGGCATGTGCCACCACGCCCAGCTATTTTTTTTTGGACTAGGTCTCACTATGTTGACCCGGGCGGGACTCGAACCACCATCCCCAGTCCCCAGACCTCACCGTGACTCCATAAGATGTTGCTTACAGGCACACACCACCATGCCCATCTTTAAAAGCTGCATTCTTAAGGGCAGAGGCAAGGGTAGGATGGGTAGGATGGCAAGGGTAGGCTGATCTTACCTGCAGTGGTCTGGCCAGGATTTATTCCTTTGTGGAATGTACCGCCTTGGGGTTGGGTTGGTCGTTTGAGACCTCAGATTCCTGGAAACTTCCACCTGGTTTAAGTATTCATAGATTATCCCTGCCCTCACTTCTGGTTTCTGACCTTGTGAAAATCTTCCAGCCTAAATTTTCTATTCTAATCTTCCATCAGTAAAGACTCAAGAGCCGGGTTTGGTTGTGGGTTCGAGACTACTGAGCAAAATAGCGAGACCTGGTCTTGAAAAAGGAGCCAGGCGCGGTGGAGGTCACCTGTAATCCCAGCTACCTGGGAGGCTGAGGCTGGGAATCATTTGAGTCCATGGGATCAAGACTACCCTGGTCAACATAGTGAGACCTAGTCTCAACAAAACAAACAAGATCCTTGTTGGACTGTGATGGGGCTGGAATGAGATAGCAAGAGGCCAGAAATATAGGCACGTGACTGTCATGACTGCCATCAACCAGGCCACATCCCCTACTCCTACTGGGGAGCCAATTTGGGGATGGCAAGAGGACAAGTGCCTGGAAATTTTGCTCAGTGCAGAGTCCCAGCCCCGAGCAAGATGTCACTCACGCATCCAGCAAGCAGGTCCCAAGGCAAGGCGATGCAGCAGAGAGGAGCATTGTTTAGAAGCAATGGGAGATGGGAGAACAAGCAAGTCAGTGAGGCTGAAGCCATGATTGGGGAAATAAGGGTGGGGGTTGGATAAGCAGTGGGGACACCCAGGCCTTGACAGGGATGTCTGATTTCATTCCATGATGGCAGGCCAAGCCCTCAGGGGGCAGGTGGAACAACCCAACACTTGCAGGTGGGGCTTCAACGGGTCAGCGCCTCCTGAGCCTGTTAGGGTGCAGGGGCTCAGCCCACGGCCTGCTGGGTTCTCATCAGCATCGTTACATGTTTTCCAGGAGATTCATCTGCACATTTTGGGGAACGCTTAAGTTCACGTATATTTGTATTTTTTGTTTTGTTTTTTGTTTTGTTTGTTCTCACTATTTTTTTTTTTTTTTTTGAGACTAGGTCTCACTATTTTTGCCCGTGGAACCACAGGCTCTCGTTGCCCACGGTACCACATTGACTCAAGCAATCCCCAGCCTCAGCTTCCCAGGTAGCTGGGATTACAGGCGCGTGCCACCACTTCCAGCTATTTTTTTGGAACTAGGTCTCGCTACAGGCCCCAGGTGGGACTCGAACCGCGATCCCTAGCCCCGGCCATGGCTTCCTAGGCTGCCGCTTACAGGCATGCGCCACCATGCCCGGCCCTCATGCATATTTGTAAAGTTGCAGCCTCGTAGATCATCTAGACAAGAATGGGAGCAGGAATACAAGCCGTGAGGCCGTGTACTAACCCTGGGGAGATGGTGGTGCCGGTGGGACTGGGGAGGCACCTGGATTCAGGACACATGGAAGGCAGAGCAAGGGGTCTGCCAATGCAGGGTGTGTGGTAGAGCAGGGAGCCAAGAACGGTGCCAGGGCAGTTAGGTGAGTGGTGATTGCAAGGACAACGAGGAAGGAGAAACCAGGAATATGAAAGGATGTGAGGAAATAGGAAAGGAAGGCGGCAAGGAAAGAGAGACAGGAGGCAGGCCAAGCAGAATCAAGATATTTATTTATTTGTTTGTTTATGTATTTATTTATTTAGGTTAGGTCTCACTATTTTTGCCTGTGGAACCGCAGGCTCTCGTTGCCCGGGGTACCACAGACTCAAGCAATCCCCAGCCTCAGCTTCCCAGGTAGCTGGGATGACAGGTGCGCGCCACCACGCCCAGCTATTTTTTGGAACTAGGTCTCGCTATGGGCTCCAGGCGGGACTCGAACCGCGATCCCGAGCCCCGGCCTCTTCATAGGCTGAAGCTTACAGGCACGAGCCACCATGCCAGGCAGAATCAAGTTTGTTGCCGTGAGCTCCTGGGCGAGGTCCGCTAAGCCATAGCGGGGCCTAGTGAAGTCGCGCCCACGTGGAGTTGGTGTCTGCTTTTCTAGGCAGAGGTACAGGGGGGGTGGGTTTTGCTAGTGTGACGGGCAAGGTTAGCAGGTGGGCCAAGCTGCTAGCTCCTGGGCTGGGCGAGGTGGGCGAGGCTGAGCGAGGCTGAGCTTGGTGGGCGAGGTTGACAGCACTTACAGTGGTAGCTGGAGGGTAAAACTTAGGTTGGGTGGTGTCCAGAATCCTCTTATGGGTGGAGGCTCCCAGCACCCCCAATCTGACCCCAATCTGACCTTTCAGTGGCGCTGTCGGCCATGATGGGACCTCAGGGAGAAGCCAGTAAAGGCTACTTGAATGAAAGAATAGAGCAGAGGGGTCCTAACCCTGCCACTGCCCCGGCTGGTCTCCACAGGCACCACCCACCCACCCAGCTCACGGGCCATTCCCAGCTGGAAAGGCATCGATCCTCCTGTTATTGGAACCGGGTGGGAACAGGGCACAAGACAAAGACAAATCCCAGGGCTGTCGCTGAAGGCACAGTACCCAACGCAGGCCACTGTCTGGGCTCTTCCACCCACACGCACAATTGCAGAGACCTCAGGTTCCAAAACCATGAGGTTCACGTCACAGGGGAAACAAAGAGCTTAATGCAGCCACGAGGGGCCGGTTACCTCGAACGGTCAGTGTCCGCCAGACAAGCAGAGTGCTGGTCACCTGTCACCAGGAGCGCTGGACAGCAGCGATGCTCAGGAGTGGTCTCCAGGAGGGCGCCACCAACAGACAGCTCTTAGAGACACCAGGCCCAGGACCTGTGGTGCTCCCGTCAGGCGGCGTCTAGACAGAACCCGAGGCCCAGTTTCCACAAAGGTCTCGGCTCCTCTTCCTGGTGGTCGGCTGTTGGAAGTGGCTGCTGGTCCCTCTTCCTTCTCCAGAGGTCAGGAACAGAGACTTTTCTTCTCCCTTGGTGCTGGAGCAGTTCTTCTAGGAGGCTCTCCTTAGCCTTCTTGAGACTCTGGCTTAAATCCAAGGGGGCAGGGGCAGGTACGGTGGCGCGTGCCTTTAATCGCAGCCTCCAGAGCGAGGCCGAGGCTAGGAATCACTTGAGTCTGGAGGTTTGAGACCTGCCCAGGCTAACATCGTGAGAACTAATCTCAAAAAACACCTGGGCGTGGTGGCGCGCACCTGTAATCCCAGCTACCTGGGAGGCTGAGGCTTGGGATCGCTTGAGTCCATGGTACCCTGGGCAACAAAGTGAGACCTAGGGGCCGGGCACGGTGACTCGTGCCTGTAAGCTTCAGCCTATGAAGCGGTCGGGACTAGGGATCGCGGTTCGAGTCCCGCCTGGGGCCCGTAGCGAGATCTAGTTCCAAAAAAATACAGCTGGGCGTGGTGGCGCGTGCCTGTAATCCCAGCTACCTGGGAAGCTGAGGCTGGGAATTGCCTGAGTCTGTAGTACCCGGGCAACAAGAGCCTGCGGTTCCACAGGCAAAAACAGTGAGACCTCGAGTGAAGGGGCCAGATGGAGGTGGAGAGATGCCTGAGGGAGTCAGAGGGAGACCAGGGGATGAGACAGGGTCAGAGATGGGAAGGGGCTGGGAGGGGAGGTAAGGTGCCCAAGGGAGCCTGAGCCCGGCAAGGGGTCCCCCGCGGACCTGGCTCGGGGGTGCAGTTTGGTTGGGGGATTGGATTGGGGGGTTCATCTGAAATCTGGGTTGACTCTGCAAGTGTCTAACTCTTTCGGGTTGATCTGGGCCGGCTTCCTGGGGCATGACGAGGCCTAACAAGCAGCGACAGGGTTGGCTGCTCCTTGCTTGGGCCACATCCCCCTCAACTCCAGGAGGGGATGTGTGTGCTGGGCTCAGCGGAAGGAGAATCCCGGACAGAAAGGATAGAAGCAAAGCTCTGCCCACCTCGGGGCCTGCTGGTTGTGTTACAGACACCCCAGGGACGGTGAGACTTCTGGCTTCATAACTTGCCATCGACCCTGATTTTTTCCTAGTGCTGGTGCTGGTCTATTTCTTTGAGCTCTAAAGCACCTGAAGGAAATAAAGGGAGGACGACGGAGCTTGGAACTGCATCTCCGCCCCACTCCCACCTTTAGAGCCACTGCCCCCTGGGCACCTCAGCCTCACTGTTTAGCCTCCTCCACTGCTCAGCCTCTCCTCTGCTCAGACCCCTCTGCTCAGCTTCACCCTCTCTCAGCCCCCCC